>JBAJHW010000005.1:12999863-13259863 GCA_037013535.1 Intellagama lesueurii
GACAAGTAAAGAAGCTTCATCCTTTAACACAGGGGTCCCCAACCTTTTTCACCCCATGGACCGGCTGGTGCGGTGCTTGTGCGGGCGCGCTCGTGCGCATGCGTGAACGACGGCGCGGCGCTTGTGCGGGCGTGCCCGTGCTCGTGCGCATGCGCGAACGGCACCGCCGCCGTTTGCACATGCACACGAGCGAGCACGCAGGCGCAAACAGCCTTTGCGGGGGTGAGTGTGTGCAGGGGGTGGGGCAGGAGGTCTGTCTTCGCAGCCCGGTCCGGCTCAGGCCACGGACCAGCATGGGCCGCGGACCGGGGGTTGACGACCTCTGCTTTAACAGGTCAGAACAGGTTCACAATCCACCATGCTTTGGCTCCTGTGAAATCGGGTTTGTTTAAAGTTGCATTAAGACAGAGTCCAATGTATGGAATATAGGAACCTGCTGTCTATCAGTTAGAACATCAGCTAGGCCCACCTAGTTCTGTATAGCCTGCATGCTTCACAAACCTGTGAAGTAGGCTGACAGTGATTGGCCTGAGGTCACTCAATGATCCTCCTTGCTGATGGGTGATTTGCTCTCATGCCTAGAACCAAACTAAGTTTGTTGTTACTCCTATTATTGACTTGCAGGGTTTTTTTTTATTTTTATTTTTTATTTTCCTTATAAAGGTAGGGTAAGGTAAGGGGCAGCTGGGATAGGGGTACCCTCAGAGGGGGTGGATTTGAACGGATACATTACAAATCAATATTTTTCATAGTAATTCTATACATTCTCTTCTAGAAGTAGTTCCACATATCATAAAGAAATATAGACAGTGAGCGAGAGGGAAAAATCAAATTCAGACAGATATATTGTTATTCTAATCATTAATTATGTAGCTGATAGTCTTTATCCATCATTTATTGTCTCTTCTGCAGCCATACAGATAACTATGTATCAGTCCACTATTCTGTCTACCTTGTAACCATGTATATAATTGTGACCAAGTTTTCCGATGGTCTTTTTTCTTTTTGCATCTAGCCAGTCTGATAGTATGTCCATTTCTGCAGTTTCAAGTATTTTATCTATCACTTCATCTATCTGCGGTGTTCTAGGTTCCTTCCAGTGTTTCACAAAAACTATTCTTGCTGCTGTTATAATATGAATAGTTAAATATGATTTTTCAGAGTCTAGTATATCTGGCAAGATATTTAATAGGAATAGTTCTGGTACCATCGGTATTGAAGTTTCTAATATCTCTTGTAGCATCTGATTCACTTTACTCCAGTATCTTTGGGCGTCTTTGCACATCCACCACATGTGATAAAATGTTCCTTCTTTCTGTTTACATTTCCAACATATATTTGAAATCTGGGTGCTTATTTTAGCCAGTGTTGTGGGGGTCATGTACCATCTGTAGAACATTTTGTATATATTCTCTTTAAATACAACAGATTTAGTTAATTTTATATTTGTTTTCCAAATTTGTTCCCATTGATCCAGTTCAATATTATGTCCTACATTCTGTGCCCATTTAATCATACATGCCTTTACCACTTCATCTTGTGTTTCAAAATCTAACAGAAAATTATATAATAACTTAATACATTTTCCCTCTGATTCTAGAAGAATTATGTCAAAAGGGGTATTTTCTAAATAAAAGCCCTGTTGATTATCTTTAGCAAACCTTGATAATAATTGTGATCACGCCCACCAATCCATTTTGATGCCTTGATCTACTAACTCTTGTTGTGTTTTGATAGAACCAAGATTTAAAACCTCCCTGTATCTTACTATTTTCTTGTTTTCTCTCAGATATGGTAGAGCAAATGCTTCAATTGGCGTCACCCAGTGTGGTATTTTGATATACATTTGGTTTTTCACTTTATTCCACATCGACAGAACTGCCTTCCTTAATATATGGTTGTTAAATTGTTTAAAATCCTCAGTCCTGTTATACCATAAGAATGCATGCCAGCCCCATTTCAAATCATATCCTTCTAATTTCAAGGGCCTCATATTTTCCAATGTTATCCACTCCTTAATCCATACTAGTGCAGATGCCCTATAGTAGAGAAGCCAATTCGGGAGCCCTATTCCTCCTCTTATTTTTAGGTCTTGTAAGTGCTTGATTTTAATTCTGGGTTTTTTCCCCTGCCAGATGAATTTGGAAATGCATTTTTCAAGCTCCTTGAATATTGTTTGTTTTAAAACAATAGGAATTGTTTGAAAAAGAAATATGAGTTTTGGTAGAATATTCATTTTGATTGTAGCAATTCTGCTCATCGTTGACAATTGTAAATTTGTCCAGCTAGAAAGGTCTTTCTTAATTTCCTCTATCAGTTTCAAATAATTATCTTTCAGGAGAGTACAGTACTTGTTTTCTTTGTAAAAAATACGCCCGAATATTTTACTTTCCTTCCTTCCTGGAAGTTTGTAATTTGTAATAGTTCATCAATCTCCTGTTTTTGAATGTTTTTAGTCATAATTTTTGTTTTCTTGTGGTTTATTTTTAACCGTGCCATTTCACCAAATTCTTTTTATTCCACCATTAGAGCTTCTATTGATTCCTTGGGGTTTTCAACTACTATAAGCAAATCATCTTCAAAGGCCTGAACCTTGAATATTTCTCCCCGTATTTTGAGACCTTTAATTTTATCTGATATTTGTATCTGCTGCATTAGTACTTCAATTACCGTTAAAAAAAGTAATGGTGATAATGGGCAGCCTTGTCATGTTCCTTTCTGTATTTCTATTTCTTGTGTACATTCTCCATTGATTCTTATCTTTGCTGCCTGTTTGGAATAGATAATCTTTATTATTTCAGTGAAATTCTGACCTGTCCCCATTTCTTCTAATTGTGATATCATTAAGTTCCAATTTACATTATCGAATGCTTTCTCTGCATCAATGAAGAGAATTGCCATCTGTTTAGCTGGGTGTGCTTCATAATATTCCAAAAAGTTAATGAGGTCCCTCACATTGGATCTTAAATACTGTACCTCTTCGGGAGGAATCCTGCTTGATCTTGATGGATAACTTCTACCAATACTCTCTTTAGTCTTGTTGCTAATATTGTTGCAAATATCTTATAGTCTACATTCAAGAGAGGTATTGGCCTGTAGTTCGATATTTCCTCCGCTTCTGTGTCTTTATGTATAATCGTAATGACCGCCTCCTTCCATATTTTGGGTATTTTTCCCTCTTGATGTATTTCATTTATCATTTTTTTAAAAGGGGTAGCCAACACATCTTCAAATTTTTTTGTAGTATTCTGCAGGTATCCCATCACTTCCTGGTGATTTCATCAGTTTCTGTTTTGCAAATGCCTCTGAAACTTCATGCATTGAATATGGCTGGTTCAGAATTTCCTGCTGTTGTTTTGATAGTTTAATGTGATTTTTCCTTTGGATGTACTCTTTCTGCTTTGTGGACGGCGTGCATTCTTCTGTATATAACTTTGTATAGAATTTCTCCACAATTTCCCTGAGTTCTCTAGGTCCCGTGACAGCCACGCCCCGAAACACCGCTTTGCTGGCTTCCCAAATGGTCTGTGATGACATTCCCTGTATTGTATTTCTTTGAAAGTAGTCTTTCATCTCTTCCCTAATCGTCTTCACTACTTCCTCGTCTCTCAGTATATTAGTATTCAATCTCCATTGTGATGGTTTTTTATAGGTCTGGATCTTCAATGTAATTGTGCAGTGACCTGAAATTGTCCTGGGTAATATTTGTGTTTCTTGTACCTTGTCCATCCATGTTCTAGGGATCCAGCATGCATCAATTCTTGACCATGATTGGTGTCTGTTTGAATAGAAGGTATAATCTCTAGATTTTGGATAGTTTGTTCTCCATACATCCACCAGCTCTAATTCATTTGCCAGTAAAAGGAATGCTTTAGGAATTAATGTGCGTTTTTCTTTTTTATTCACTTTGGTAGAGTCCAAGTCTCTATCAAAGACCGCATTAAAGTCCCCTACAATACAGCATTCCTCATAATCTCTAAATCTTGTTTCCTTATGAAGTTTTTCAAAAAAGGCTTTCTGATTATCATTGGGAGCATAAATATTAACAACCAATATTCTCTCATTTCCTTTAGAAACCTCAACCATAATAATTCTTCCATCTTCAGAGGCATATATTAATTTTGGTTGGAGTCTTCCTTTTACATAGATTGCAACCCCCTTCTTCTTTTTCCCTTCCACATTGGATGCCGAAAATAATATTCCCAACTTTTTATTTTCAATTAGTTTTTCCTCTCCTCTCTTAATATGTGTTTCTTGAAGGCAAATCAGATCCGTTTCCAGTTTCTGCAGATAGTAAAATACTTTACGCCTTTTTTGAGGAGAGTTAAGACCATGAATGTTCGAAGTACATAGTTTCCACTCGCCCTTAGACATCTTCAGTTTCTTTACTATCTTTATATTTCTCTCTTTGTTTTCTCCTTGTGGTCATCGGGCTCCCAGTCTTTAGTGGGGGTGTTGCTCCCGCACCCTCCAGTTCTTCTTCTGGTTCTGAGTCTTCAGCCTGTGCTTCCTCCTCCTCTCTCTCCGTTTCTGGGGCCCTCTTTGCCAGTCTTTCCTCTTCCTTGCAGGTTTTTTCAGTGAGTGGGGTGTGTCAAGCTGGATTGTGCTGTCAAAGGGGAAGAGGTGAGGGCTTTCATCCTTTTTTCCCTTTGGAAATAGTGGGTGTTCTATCTCCCCCATCATTTGTATTGAGGTTAAGAGTGAAAGCCCCTCCTGGAACTCACAGTTATGACCAAGCTCCCTGCACTCATCCCTATTGGCTACAAGCTGGCTATTTTTGTTTAAATAAAACTATGCAAAACATAATGATATTGCTATAACTAGTTCAGCCCTGAGCCTGACAATGCTAGTACATCCGCTGGACTAAGTTTTGTGAAGATAAAATGAGATACACCCATGTTCACCATCCTGAGCAGTTTAAAGCAAAAGACACATAGGAGCCTAACTGCAGTACTGCAGTGAAGATTCTGCTCATGACCTGAGTTTGATCCTGGGTGCAGGTAGCTGGCTCAGAGGGGTTGACTCAGCCTTCCATCTTTCTGAGGCTGGTAAATGAGTACCCAGCTCACTGGGGGTGGGGGCAATGTGTATCCTGCATAATTAAATTCTAAACTGCCCAGAGAGTGCTTTAAGTACTATGGGGAGGTATATAAGCAGCAGACTTTGTTCTTAATGTGATGCCCAGTGTGGTGTAGTGGACAGTGATGAACTAGGAGACATGGTTGTGAATTCCCACTTGGCCATGGATACTTGTGGGGGCGGGGCCCACAGCAGTGATAAAACCATCCTTAGAAATATTTTACTTACCTTGAAAGCTCTATTAGGGTTGCTGTAATTTGATTTTGACTTGACACACACATCAATATGAGCCCCTTAATCAACTGGCAGATTTGGGGGAAAAGTTAAAGGACTTGAGAAAGCTGTAGATGGCAAGCGTTGCCTGAGTCAGCCTTCCATTTGGGGGCTCAGAATAAATGCAGGGAATACTTCTTCCAAGTCTGCAGAAGTGGACTTCTCCTCGAAAGCCCACCTCAAAATATAACAGTTAGTCTTTAAAGTGCCACAATGCTTTTGTCTTTTTTTAAAAAAAATTATTTTGTTTTTGCCTGATATTCTTCAAAGAAAATGCCTGTTTCGACACTTGAAAACGATCACCTAAAAACTGAGCACATTAGTTTAGAAGTATTTTTTTCACACACAAGTTTATTCAGACTTAATAAATAATAATAGAAAATTCCAATCAAAGTATTAACTTATTGTGGTCTAATAAGCAGGGGAGTGTGTGTGTTTTACCATTTTCCTGTGTCACAAAAAGACTTGTGGGAATAAAATAATGCTGAAGCTCAAAACACAACTTATCGCTTATCCGTTAAAAAAAATGCTTTGTAGATTCTGCAAATGAAACAGCATCACAGAATTGAACAGTTCCAGTGCATGTGAGGAATTCGTTTTCTCTCTCTCTCTGCCTTTTGAAAAAGGGTGACGTGCTTCCATGCGGGTTAGGAAAGGAATATATTTGCCAGGATTTTGCAATCAGTGCCGCTAGATGGAAAGAAGGTAATTGATTGTGAAGAGCATAAACATCTCTAGAATGTGTATGCCGTTCTCCCAGTAGAATAGATCACTCACTGGAAAAGAGTTTCCCCCTCTATACATCATGTGAAAACTAATAAAAACAGTCATTACATACTATAAGGATAAAGGCACCCTATGTTGGCTTTTACAGATGGACAAGTTTCACAAGTTGGGTATTTAAAACTCTTTCTTGCTCTCATAAACCCGACTCAACAAGCGTTAAGTACGCTCAAGAGACCAGGATGAAAAAGAACTTTAACAAAGTGACGGAAAAAGAAAATAAAAGCTTTTGTGAAATAAAAAAGGCTACTGATCTTTTGTGGACACGATGAATTGTCTGTGGAAGGAAGATCAATATGAGATTTGAAGGCACCAGGACACTTCAGGAAGCAAAGATAGTTGCAAGTTAAACTATCCAGAATCTTAGACTGTGGCTTCCCAACCCCACTGGGACACTCAGTCAGTTCAAGTAATTTTACCCTTCAGTGGATTAACTGACAACAGGGAACTGGAATTATTCCCAAATAATAATTGAAAAGCAAATGGTGTTCTAAAATAGTTTTGTGGATGAACTATCTGAAAAGAATATTGTAACGTTGGAAAATGTGCATAAAATGGCAGTCAAAGTGGTTAAGGGACTGGGCCAATGTCCTATTACAATGCATAGGTCTCTTTGGTTTAGGTGAACTGCTGGATAGCTCTGTGGTTCGATGCCCCACTGTGCCTCCTTGAAAGGGGCTGGACCCGATGATCCATAAGGTCCCTTCCAGCTCTGCAGTTCGAAGATTAAGAGAAAAGGGAACAGGATGTGTTCCCCTCCATAACGACACAATGATTACTTGAGTACTTGCTGAAACAAGCTCCAGATGTTCTTAGACTTCAACTCCCAGAAATCCTGGCCAGCAGAGGTGGTGGTGAAGGCTTCTGGGAGTTGTAGTCCAAGAACATCTGAAGGCCCAAGGTTGGGGACCACTGCTTTAAAGGACCAAGAGGACCAAACAATAACACCCATGACCTTGAGGGTGCCAGGGAGTTGACTTTGCTCCAAAAGTCTTTCAGGGAAGAGAAACGCCGTACACGTTTTCTGCTGGGAGGAGCAGAGCCTTGCCTCCTCTACCTGTTCGAGGACACCTCAAATGCACCAGACACAGAGGGCTGCAACAGGGGTGCTGTATACATGCAGTCAGTTGTCTCTGGGGGCTTCTTCCCCTGCTTTGCCTCCATAGTCCCCACTGGGGGCAGCTGCTCCATAGGAGCAGTAAACCTCTCAAGAGGTCCGGCCAAACCTTGCCCAGACCTGGCTAGGCTCTCCGGTGTAGCGTAGTGCAGAAAGAGGAGGTAGAGGAGGAGCGCTGCCCAACTGGCTGTGAGTAGGCTGGTCGGGAGGTCTCTGCGGTGGATCCGCTTGCCCTTGCCGCTTCCTCTGCTGGTGGCCGGCTCATCTCTGATCCTCGAGCCTCTGGGCTTCTTGGCGCCTGGCCTTGTGTTGGCAAACTCGGCCAGCTTCTTTGGGTGACACCAGAAACTCCTTCCAGCATCTGGTATCAGGATCCTGGCGGCAGACAGTCTGTCAGGGTCTGGCCCGTACCGCCCTGGGAGCTGGAGGATCAGGGCCGACCTGACCCAGGGGTGGCCTGGTGTTTGCAGGCTCAGGCCCTGGCCTGTGTAGTAGCTGCTGGGCCACTCCTGAGGCTCACCTGGAGGCCTGGAGGGAAGGCCTATTTAAGGAGTGGTTCTCCCTCCCAGCACTTGCCTCAGCAACAAAGGTCTTATGGCCGTGCTGTGGTGTGTTTGCTGCCTTGTTGCTCCTGAGCTCTGGTGTTCCAGCTTCTGCTCCTGCCTTGGTCCCTGCATCTCGGCACCTGGTTCCTGCTCCATGTTCTCAGCCTTGTGCTCCTGCCTCTGCTTAGTCATGACCAACTGCACAGTGAGTGCCGTGGGACTTGATACTCTGCGTGGTGGACTGGATCCTGGTGCGGGACTGCCTGGGATATCCTGGACTGTGACACAGTCTCCTGGTGGTCTGTCGAGCACTCCGGCAATGGCAGTACCTCTTGGGCTTCAAACCCCTCCCCGCCCATGGTGTCAGCCCAAGAGTCCTACTCTCCTGCCTTTCTTAAATTTCCCCTTGGCCATTGCTACCCCTGTGGCCTCAAGGGCGTTGTCCACATGGCCAACGCCCCAGTCCACAGGTGAATTGGGAGTTGGGAATTGGGAACTGGCGAGGAAGTGGAGAGAGTTGGTAGTTTTAAATTTCTGGGCACTTACATCTCAGAGGACCTCTCATGGACTATAAATGCCAACATGCTAGTAAAGAAGGCACAGAAGAGGCTGTATTTCCTGAGAATGCTCAGGAAGTTAAATTTATCTCAGCATTTACTTCTGTCCTACTATCATAGCACCATTGAGAGTGTCCTAACCTATGGCGTTCTGGTATGGTTTGGGAGTAGCTCTGTAGCGGACAAAAAAGCTCTACAGAGAACCATTAAAATTGCCCAGAATATCATCGGGCTCCAGCTATCAACCCTGGATGACATCTTCACATCCCGCTGTCTGAGGAAGTCACACAACATCCTGAGAGATTCTTCCCATCCTGCTTACAACTTTTTGAACTGTTGCCGTCTGGCAGAAGATACAGAACAATTAAGACTCAGACCACACGTTTTCTGAATAGTTTTTATCCCAGAGCTATAATCGCACTTAATAATGAGCTTAAAGACCACCAGTAGTGAATAGTTGGACAGTCTTACTTAGCCTGCGGTGTAGATGTTTGTATTCTTAGTGGGGGATTTTTAGTGGGGGGGAGTGTTTGGGGATTTTTTATGTGTGTGCATGTGGGTCTGGTCTCTGGGTGTCTGTGTGAATTTCGTTGTATGGGTATACTATGTATATACTTACAATGACAATAAATTTATTTGATTTGAATTACACCCTGACTCTTGGGAAGGTAGAGAGCCCACTCTCGCAGGCGAGGGGCTTGGGGCTTGTCCCACACAGGAGATACAGATAAGAGATATATAAAATTATGCATGGTATTAGGACATGTATTAGAAGCAACCTTTTTCTTTCTCTCAAAATATTAGAACTGGGGACATCCATTGAAGCATCATGGCAGTCCAGGACAGATACAAGGAAGGGCTTCTTCACACAGTATAAAATGTGGAATTCACTGTCACAAGATGCTAACATGGATGGTTCTAAAAGGGGATTAGATTAACTCATATCTGGTAGGATAGCTCAGTCAGTTGGAGTATTTGGCTGTAGAGCTATTATATTTGTGTGTGATCATCTGTCAATCCTTGTGCTTCCTTGGAGAAGTGACTGTCTCTACAGCTTGGGGCAGGCTACATGGATCCAGTGCCACCAGAAGGAGTGACTGATAAACTGCTTCTGAGTAGTCTTTACCTAGTCAACTGAGCCCTGTAAGCACAGGGGTTAGACTGCAGTACTGCAGTCAAGCCTCCACTTACAACCTGAGTTTGATCCCGATGGATTCAAGTAGCCGGTTCAAGGTCGATTAGCCTTCCATCCTTCTGGAATTGGTAAAATGAGTACCCAGCTTGCTAGAGGGGCAAAGTGTTGTTTGCATAATTATGTTGTAAACTACCCAGTGAGCGCTTTAGCAATATGGGGCGATACATAAATTGAAACAACAAACAATATCCTGGGAAAAGTTGCCATGGGTCCAAATGGCCTTGAGAGCATGTAGATAAATTCATGGAAGATTGGCCCTCACTGATGATCACTTCAAGTATTAGAGGCCGTGTGCTTCTCAGTTCCCGGCAAACACGTGATAACACCTTGCTAGTGAGCTTCCCAGGGCCTATTGTCCATGTGAAGAGAAAAGCCGGACAAGGTCGGCCTCTGCTCTGATCTAGCCGACCTCTTGAGTTCTCAGTCTTGTTCCTTTTTTGGAATTTGTGGGATCTGCAGCAAAATATTGCTCTGTGGAGGGCTCTACCCTCTGTTTCTCTTCTCCACTAGTTCTTCCACCCTCAAACAACCAGGCAGCAATTTCTGCCCACTGAAGACATTTTGTCCTCATTAGACATTTTCCTTTACTTCTTCCTTTTTTCCAGTACCTGGGGCTTGTCCTTGAATTTTTGGCTACTTCCCCTAATGAGCAAAGGGTGGCATTTGGGCTATGTAAGGACTAGAGATGGGCGTGAACTGGTTTGTCCCGGTTTGTAAAGGCGGCAGCACAGGAGCTGCTGCTCCCTTCCTCTGCCTCCTCAGTTGACCAGCCACTCACCAGGCCCTGCTTTCTTGCTTTTTCCACCTCCTGGGCTGATCTCCCAGTCATGAGCAGGAGCACAGACTTCTCTGCCCCGCCCTTTTGTCTGAGTGGCAGATCAGCCAAGAGGGCGGGGCAGAGAAGCCTGAGCTACTGCCAGGACTAGAAGATCAGTTGAGGAGTTGCCGGAAGCTGGCATGCCGGGCCTGGGGAGTGGCTGATTGAACCAGAGGAGGCAGAGAAGGGGAGCAGCAATACCTGTGGCTGCTGTCTTTATGAACCAGGACAAACTGGGACAAACCAGTTCAAGCCCATTTCTAGTAAGGACTGGTGTTGACAGATCAGTATTAGTATTTGATAAAACAATCATTCTTTAATTTTTCTTTTCAATATTAACTCCATTTCAAATATTTAATATTATATATCATATAATGAATATTGAATATCTCACCTCTTATACTTTCGTCTGGAGAGCAGGTAAGAAGGTCATAGATAAAAATGGAAGTTGCCACAAAGACATTCACAATAAACCTTCTCGGTTGTGGCACCATTCCTATGGAATGGTCTCCTGGTGGTGTTGCAGCTGCCGCCCCCCCCCCCCCCCCCGCCTTTAAGAGAATGTTAAAAACTAGGCTGTTTCAAGAAGCCTCTAGGGGCATCCTCAGCTAAATGGATTTCTAGATTTTGTTATGGTTTAAGTCTTTTCAAGCTTATACAGAGCCGCCCAGAGTAGTCATTGACTAGATGGGCGGGGTATAAATGCAATAAATAAATAAATAAATAAATAAATACATAATTGTATTGTTCTTTGACTGATTTTTTAATTTTGTTTTTATTTGATGATTTAATGTCTCATTTGTTATACTATATTTCGTTTATTATCCCTTTGATGTAAACTGTCCAGCACTAATTGGGAGGTATACAGGTTTTTGAAATGTATGTATGTATGTATGTATCCATCCCCTTCAAGTCTTTTCTTCCACAAAGTTATTTCAAGGTCTCCAGCAAGCTTTGGAAAACAAAGGGAGAAAAAAGAGCTAGAATTCTACTAAGTGTCCCTGATCCAAGGGTGAGTCTGGGGAATGTCATTTGAACTGCTGCTTTTGTGGTGCAAAGAGAGGGGAAGAGATTCACAGTGGCAGGTGGTCCCAGCTGAGCCAATGGAGCTGGCATTGCTGTGGGCATTTGGAATGACTGTTAATGGAGACACTTCCAGGGACACAAAAGCCAACTACTCTGTAGTATGAGGTTTCTAACAATTTAAATTTTTGTTAAATTTTACAAGATTTTAAAATATATTGATGGCAACATGGAAGATACTGGGGAGAAAAACTGATTCAAAAACTCATTTGTATCAGGGCAAGAGAGAAGTGATTGCTTGTATAAGCAAAACTTTAAAAACTATCATGCCCTGGGGTTCAAATAGGACATGTAATACCCACTTACTCCATAAGGCACTGAAGTAGATTTGAAATGCAGGATAAATTACAACTGAACTGAGTGTGGATTCTGTTATCATAACAGAATAATAGAATAACGGAGTTGGAAGGGGCCTATAAGGTCACTGTGTCCAACCCCCTACTCAATGCAGGAATCCAAATCAAAGCAGATCTGACAGATGGTTGTCCAGTTTTCTCTTGAATGTCTCCAGCATTGGAACACTCAAGGTTATTTCGTTTTAAAAAGATAAACTAATCTGATTTGAAATTAATGACTTGGTATTTGCTGCTGGTATTATGGACACATTTATATGGGGGGGAAGAGAATCCAGAGTGAAATGAAGCATGGATTATGAGAAGGAAGTGAAATATGAAACAGAACTGGCATTCACACACAATTCTGTCCTGTTCAGGCAAAACATAATTCTGGGATAGATGGTAATTCAGGAGATACAATCTGTTTTTCACCTGTTCTTTAAAGTGCATTGAAAAGGAGAAATGGAAACATTAACTTATTTTAATTTCTATTCCTCCTTTCTTCAAAGAAGCTAAGAGACTGCACACAATTCTCTCCCATGTAATGGCCAGGATCCAGGTGAATATTGATGCTTTTATAAATGCAATAGTATAACTCAGAAAGGCAAAGGGCTGCTAATTAGTGAGTCCTTAATTGAATTTCTAGTAGGGTGTCCTTCCTGTGTGCCTAGGAATTAGATGAGGGACTCGTTATATAGAGGCTATTCAGTGTTCCAAATATGCTACTTGGATTCTGGCCATCTTCTTACAATGTGCATGTGAGGTTGCTTAGCCTGAGAGATGGGTGATCTTGGGGGAACTCTAATGAACTCTGTGGCTCAATGAAAGACTAGTGGGGTTGCCTTACATTTCTTACACATACTCTTTGTTAACTATGCCTTGTTGCCTTGCCTTTTGTTGTCTCCCAAAGTCTGGACTGCTCCCACCATCTTTTAAGTGGAACCAAACATTCTGGCAAAGTCAAATATCAACTTTGCAAACAGCCATACTGCAATAAATTGGATTGGCTCAAGGAAGGAGGCAATGTTGAACAAGAAAAAATTAGTACTGAACAGCAGATGGTGTCTCCCTTGAGAGGGACTCCTTTTCCTGTTGGACTTCAGCGGTTAATATTTGCGATTCCTGTTCTTTCAATCCAGCACAAAATGTCGTGTCTTTTGTCTTAACATCCCCTGAGCCTCTAACAATTTATTAAGACACTTGTTTTGTTCTGCTGCCCAAAATATATTCCACTTTAGAAAGCAGGCCTTCTTTCCTGTTTTACTCTGTGCTGTTTTGTGCTCCAAAACCTTTTTTTTTTTTTGGTAAAGACAATTCTCTTATCCTTGCTGGAGCTTGGCATATTAAATCAGAATAAGCAAATAAGAGAGTTCACAGGGGCCTATAAAGCCATCGAGTCCAACCCCCTGCTAAATGCAGAAATCCAAATCAAAGCAGATCTGACAGATGGTTGTCTTAATATTCTCTTGAATGCCTCCAGTGCTGGAACGCTCACCGCCTCCCCCAGTAATTGGTTCCATTGTTGTACTGATCTAGCAGTTAAGAAGTTTTTCCTGGTATTCAGCCTAAATCTGATTTTCTGTAACTTGAGCCCATTATTACGTGTCCTGCACTCTGGGATGATCAAGAACAGGCCTTAGTAGACAATAAAACCTTCCAAGGATTTAACATTGAGTGCAGGCAAGTGTTTTCAGAGGACAATTAGTATTTGCAGTCCTCAAACACCTTTACTATAGGAAATGAAGGGCTGAGGGAAAAAATGAAGGTTTAAATTACCTTTGGAAGCATACTACGGGGTAGCTGTTGCACAGCATATACTTCTGACAACATCCTGCAGCAGTTCTAATCCATGTAAAAATGTGAACCCAAAATAATGAAGAAATCAGGAGTGTATCCAGATAGTAGTTGTAGCAGTGGGGGACAGGAAAGGAACCTCCACAAAGAATATGAGGACTGTGAACACATTTGGGTGTTCCTTAAGCAATGACAGCACCCTGTTGGCTGATCTGTTCACTCTGAAAACCCCACTGGATTGCTTCTGATGTGAACAAAGTAGTAGTAGTTGCAGCAGCTTAATATTACTAATTGCTAGTTACGTGCATGGTGAGTTACGTGGAGTTCTCTGCTAGAGAGCTTCAATGTTGTAATTCATGTGTGTGTGCGCGCGCACACATGTGCATGAACGAGAGCTCTCTCACAGAGAAGATTACATACCTTACCAGGCTACCAGCCACAGGATTTTGTAGGATTGAGCCATGGAGGTCACAGTGGTATCGAAGTGCTGTAACAGTGTAACGTGTGGTAAAGGCCGACTGGAATGATGCCTTCTGTTATACACTTCTTGTTTGAACTTTATGAAAGTTAAAAAAAAGTCCTTTGCCAGGTTATGCTTTCCGTCTTGGAGGAAACAACATCCATGCATTTAAGAACATCAACATTTATTTATAACATGATATAAAAGAATGAGATATGAACATTTTGCATTTGAACAATAGTAAGTGGCTTCTTATACTTACATTGGTTGTGCTCATTGTATAGTATATACACAATGAACATAATTACATTTGTACACAAACTTAACTGAAAACTGAAGACCTGCTTATTGCTGTACACACCCTATTCCAACAGAGGAAGAACCCAGTACCTCAAGAACCCTAACCCTTCATTTAAAAAAAAAGATAGAAAAAAGTAAACACTAACATTCCTGTATTTGTTGACAACAGTATGGCAGTAACTGACGTTGCAACTTGACTGAGAAATAATTACAGAGCAGGAATAGGGCACACCTTAACTCAGCATGAATTTTAAAAAATGGCACATTTTAAATAGGGAATGAACATTTACAAATGAAAAAGTGAAAACAATACATGATCCTTTTTAAAAAGCAAAAATGAGGTCAAAAGGGTGATTTGTAAAAGTAACCAACACAGAAAGCTAAAAAGAACTTAATTGAAGTCATAATTAAAAACCACACACCAGGGGAAGCCCACCAGTGAAGGTTCTGATTGTAGGCCGCACATGAAAAATGAACATTTAGCTATGTGGATGGTATTCACAGCAGCAGGTTGGTGTCAGAAGAACAACCTCCAACTTATTGAGGGTACCATGGGGTATTTAAAGCTCTCTTGGAATAAACATTTTCCATGAAGTGATAAAGATGATGCTCTATTATGGCCCAAAGCATCAAAACTACAACTTTCATAGCTTTCATAAAATCCGACTGTACAAGGTCTTCGAATTTTCATCGGTCGATTTTGTAAGTCAGCCGTGAATCGTTTCTGCAGAAGCTGGGAGAGCTGCAAAAAAGAGATGGAGGTCGTTGTTTATTCTCAGGCAAACCACTAGAAAAGAAACATCCTTCTCTGTAGCTGGACAGAGGTAAGAACATGGACCTTGGGCAAGTTCTGATTCCCAGACACAGCAAGTTAAGCAGCAAACAGCACCGAGGGAAACAGAGAACTTTCTGCAGTTAGTTATAGGGAAAGCACTGCATGAAAAGTGGTGTCTCTGACAAATTGTAATTTAAGGTTAGCATTACACATAGTGACAAAAAATGCACCAGAAATTAGAGACTTCAAACCAAATGATACAGTCAAGCTACAAGTCATTCAAAGAAGACTTGAAATCACTCTGAAGTTAAGCATGTTCCAGAAGATAACCAGAAAACAGGGAGTCACTACAACAAAGTCAAGGAGTCCTCTGGTACAGGTATGAGGTTCTACTGTTCTGGGGCAAATTTTCTTAATTTGTTGTCACCCATCAGCCCTGGCCACTGTCCCTGCTGGTTGGGGGAAGGATGAGAGCGATAGGCTAAAACACTTGGAAGGGACTGGTAGCTCAGTGGTAAAGTCTGTGGTTTCCACGCAGAAGGTCCCACCTTCAGTTAAAAGGGTCAGGAAACAAATGAGGTGGAAAATCCCTCCCAGAGACTGTTGAGTACTTTGCTGCCAGTCTAAGTGCACAACATGGAGGCAGATGGACAAAGGGCAGCTCCCTGTCTTACTCCAAGGGTATTGGGACATTCCAAATTTTACCTGGACAAAATCTGGTCCATTTTTGAGAGGGCAGAAATAACATCACATCACATGAAAGCATTGGGGCGGACTCATGTTTGTTTTGTTTTATCTTATGATTTCATTGTGGTTTTCGTCACGGTTGGTTCAATTTTATTATGCTATGAACGGCCCAAAATAGTGCTCTGCACTAATGGGGTGGTATATAAATGAAACGAAATGAAATAAGTAAATAAATAATTATGACATCATGGGTCTGTGCCAGAAGCCCCTGCTTTCTATTTCTTTTGTTGATTTATTTTCAAACAGAAGTGGGACTCTTTGGTGTAACTAAATTTGTATTCAGAAGCACTGATTTGGCACTATGCATACTAAATCAAACCTGCTGTTGTTGAATTTCCTCTTGATGTCTGCGCTGGCATCTCGAAAGAAGAAAGCATATCTTCCTGCTGTTCTTGAAAGCTGGTGTCTTCACTTTCTTCTGTACTGCTCTCAGGTTTGTGGTTTTCTACTGGGGCCTCATTCTTCAAGCTGAGGGGAAATAACTATATTTAGCATTTCCTCTAACTTCTAATTAGGTTAACTGATATGGTATAGCACCTCAATAAAGGTCTATAATACAAAATTGCAAGCTGTGATGTATATAGTACTATGTCAGTGTAACTGAATCTTGAAACACATGCTTTTCAAGGAAGAAAAACAGAGAAATAGAAATCGCTTTCTGCTTAGCATTTTTACGTTGGAAAGATACTAAAGAGTCCAAAAAATCAGCTTAGATGTTTCCCCCTCTGTAACTATCCTGATCATAATCAAAGCAGAGTATATAAAGAGAGATCAAGGGAAACTGATTCATGTCAAATAATGTCTAGCATGTATTCTACTTTTTCCATTCACAGAAGAAGAAAGGAGAAGTGTGAATTAACTCTATTGACAAACAATTAATTTTTAATTTGCAAAACTATGTACTGTTTCCCCAGTGCTCTAGATCCCCCAAAACATCACAATCTCATTATACAACAATAACACTCAAAACACATTTGAAAATAACTAGGGCACCACCCAATAGTAAATAAATCACAGGTCATACTGGAAAAACTGTAAAAGCAGGCAAGACCTGAACGATTAAGCAAATGTTTGATAAAGGTCTACAGAAGACAAAGCTGGTTCTTAATGTCAATGAAACCACTTTAATTTCTCAAAAGAAAACACTGTATCTAACCATGTAGTTTCTAAGTCAGGAAACAAATGAAAAAATTATACTCAATGAAAAGTAACTAATGGCTGACGTACAATGTACTTCAGGCTGGTCTGTTATTTGTAGTAGCTGTTTTTCAAGTATTAAAAACATCTGCAGAGAAAACAAGAGCCTGGTTCTAAAGGAGGTCAGGAGAACTGATGGTTTGGTAATCCTCTTTTCCAAAAGTGGAAGGGGATGGATACAGGGAAGGGCTGGGTCCTCACCCTCTCAGATTAGGAAATACAGAATCTATTTCAGATCAACTGCAGGTTTTACTTCAAATCTTAAGCACCTGCTGCTACTAATACGCTAGGTTTACTTTACCTGCTATCAGCATCCCGTGCCTTTCCCACTTCTATGGGTGTTGTGTGTTGAAAATTCTCCTCCTTTGGGTCTAACACATCTGGCGACAGTGGGCTTTCACTGTTTGACAACTGGAATTTGAATGATAAATGTTGCAAATTAGAATTATATGTAATACTGAGTGGGAGAAGAAAGCAGACAGAAATATGTTTACGAAATTATACTGATTTTACAGTTACCATGCATCAATATCTCAAGTCACTGTCATTTAGGTCCATGTAATTCTAAAGTTAGGATTAAATCCATGAGCCCAGATAATTTCAGAGAAACCAAAAGAAAGATGACATCAAAAAGGCAAAACCAGGCATGTTTTCATCCAGCATGTTTTGGGAAAAAAATCATCATTATCAGCAGCAGCACACATGCACAGTCTGTACAGTAAATACAGTGCCCATGTCAAACATATTTTTACTCACTGGAACGTCACTCTCCCTCTTTTCATGTTTAATTTTGGGCATTTGAATGTTGTTATTTCCAACAGGAAAAGAGATGCTCCAGATCAGCTCTAGAAGGTTCCGAGTGGTTCTGTGCATGCGCAAATAGCCCATGGGTGTGTGTTCACAGAGACCACAAGCAAGAAGTAATAATGCTGCAGGTGGTGTATGTGTGCTTTGTTCAGTATTTTCGGACTCTTATCTCTCAAAGCTTATGCTAATGATTTCTCATACTAAAGAGAAAGAAATACCTGTGTAATAAAATCAGAGTTATATTCATTTGCTTGATCATTTTCTTTCAGCCATGGTGTCTCTTCTGAACAATTCTGATGGCTCTGACCCAAATCATTCACTTTGACGTACTCTAATTCCTTAGGAATGCACACAAAATCGTCCTTCCTTTGGTTCTGCAAGAAGAAGAAATATCTATTGTGAACAAAGAACTCAACTGACAGTACAGTTTCGAAGACAACTGTTAACACAGAACTACACATGTTATAGATGTCCTTGTGCAATACAATCAAGCAAAACACGTAGGTTACATAGAATCACGAGTGCAATAGCTCAACGGAAAATTCACTCAGTGCTCAGGAGAAGCCCTTATTAACTTTCAGGAGCCCAAATAAAGGGTGGGGTGGGGTTAAAGGCAAACACTAGATTCCCTCCAAAAATTTAGGAAAAAGTGATATGCTAAAAATACTTGTGTTCATCCCTTCAAAGGGGAAAGAAAAGCTGGTGGAGGTGGTAGTTTACATTCTCTGGGGACACAATGATTTCTTTAAAAGCATGATGACACAGTGCTCTCCAAGGTACTGAGTTCCACTTAAGATCATTAGTGTTTCCACTAGAAGCCAATGTTTCCCCTATTTCTACTGAAAGGAAAGATCCACCAGTTGACTGAGTTCCACTTAAGATCATTAGTGTTTCCACTAGAGGCCAATGTTTCCCCTATTTCTACTGAAAGGAAAGATCCACCAGTTCTGGAGTCAGAGAAACCCCTGTTCCAAGTTCTGTTTCCATGTCTTTAGGCAACACCACTGGCTCAGTTCCACAGGCACTACATGGATCTGAAATCAGTCCTTAGCCACCATCTCTGCTTGATCCAGCTTCAGTCTGTCACAATTTGTCATTCTGGAAGAACCCAAACATGTGGTGTACCTGGGAGAGCTTAAAAGGATTGTCTATGGCAAGGGATGGGCTTTGTGAAGGGGACAGATCTGAGACACCAAGGATGTTTAGTCCTCTCTTCTTCTCGCGCAGACAAGCCTGCTGGTGTCTCTTTATTCTTTCCATCTGCTCCTCCACAGTCATTCGGGGGCGAGTACTTTCTGCCAAGCATAGCTGTTCCACTGCACTTCTTGGCCTTTCCTTGAAAGGAAAGGAAATGTATTATTAAAAAATCATGTGCAAAAAGGGAACAATGTTTCAGGGACACACACATACTTTGCTATTTCATAATTAGATGCTTCCACACCTTAGAAGCTGCTGCGACTAGAAGCAATAAGGCTAACCACACAGTGTGCAAGGCTATAAAGTAAATGTCACAAAAGACTTCCTTCTATATAATACATGGAACGGTGAGAAACACCATTAATATCAGTGCTGCTGTTCACAGTGTGTCACAAAAATACAACCAATACCCTTGCAGAAATAAAACTTGATCACTCAAATAATACTGAGCTGACCGTCAAAGTAGATCTCCAGCAATGTACAAAATGGGATGCACTGATGTCAACAGAAGCGTTATATTCTGGTGGTTCTCTCTTTCCTATCAGCTGCAATCCTATTATGAGACATTCTATTCAACCTCTCAGGTACAGAATTGTACCAGTGTAGAAATGGCAACTGAGCTACTGTTAATGCTGTTAGGCTGTGTGGATGGGTGTTGTGCTTCTTAAAAGATGAAACTGCTTTTTGATATTCCATGGTGGGTCAGGTACATTTTTAATATAGGGCCTGAATGACAGACAAATGCACAATGCACAGGCAATGAAGAGCTGAGGATTATCCATAGGTGATTAGGTGCTCATTGCACGTTTTCAGACATAAAATTAAAAAGACAAAAACAAACGGTCACCATATAAAATACAGAATATTCTATGACTAGTGGTGGATATATGGGAAGTGAATCTTTTCAAAAGCTCCATTGAGGTCTGCTAGGAATGGATTCAGCAGGGGGAGGATTTTTTTGCTCCCCAACCTGGAAAAATTTACACTGGAAATTTCAGAGAGCATAGAAGAAAAAACTCTTAAGCGAGCATTTTCTCTTTGGGAATTAGGGAAACATCCTAATATATATATTGTTCAAAACTGGAACTGTGCCTGTAAACAATTTTAATTTCATTTTTGTTGACCCATAGGGCAACAGGAGAGTTCCAGGGCAGAAAAAAAATGGCTCTCTAAACTTACCAAAGTTGGCCACCCATTTTACTCTATCAAAATGCCACACTCCACACAGAATGAAGGTTTTTCTTTTAAATAAAATAATCCACAGAATAAAAAAGCAGCATGAAAGCTTGTATATAAAATAACCCACAGAATTTGAGTGCTCATTGTTGATATATAGATAATTGTATGTATATACCAACAATATATACATACAATATATGTATTGTATATTGTATCTATACAATTGTATATTGTATACATATATTGGGTTTATGTTGGTACATAAACCCAAGACAGATTTCTATATCTAGTGGGTCCTGCCATCTTCCAAGGAAGATCAAATGGGGTGGGGGCTCCATTGCTTGTGGGCTGCTCCTTCCCTTCTGTTAGATTAGAACATTTTTTCTAATTTAGTGGAGACTTCAGAGTAGATGCAAGACCATTTTTGTCAAAATATGACACTTTCTTTTGTTCATTCCAAAAATTCTAGCTTATGTTTTCATCCTTTCCCCACTTCTTTGATGACACTAATTAAGATACATATTAAAAAGTAACACTTGCTATGGCAGTCTGCTGTTCTCTGCTTATTATAGGGTATATTCAGTTTTGTTTGGACAAAATGAAGACTCCTTTTAAAAAAATTTCAAAATTATGTATGCAAATTAGTACAATCTGATATGCTAATTACATTAGGAGTGAAGCCTCTTATTTTGCTAAAGCAGTAAAATAGGCTCAAGTAAGAAATGGAAGTAAGTATTGGGTATATTTCAGTTTCTTCCCAAAACTTCAGTTTTTAACGAAGGCCTCAACATGGCTGGAAATATTAGATCTCTAGTTAAGCCACATTCCTGCCATCATCACACTAAATGTTAGGCCAAAGGAGACCTCTGTTTGAGTTCCTTCTATCATGATTATCATAGAACTGCAGAGCTAGAAGGGACCCTATAGATCATCAAGTCCAGCCCCTGGTCAAGGAGGCACAGTGGGGAATTGAACTCCTAACCTCTGGCTCTGCAGCCAGATGCCTAAAACACTGAGCTATCCAGCAGTTCATATACAGTTATAGTGCATTAGATAGTTGAATTATCCCCAGTAATAAGACTAGCCACACTTTGCTGCTCTGAAATGATACCCTGAGATGATATGCCAAGTTGATAGAGCATAAGACAGGAAGGAACTCAGTTTAATAGTTTTAAATACCGTTCTTGAATCTATCTTTTTTGTTTTCCTTAAGGTCACATAAGAAGCTATCGTTGAAGACTCTGGAGTTGGTGATTTTGTTCTGGGAGGAACAACTCCAATGGGAAAATGTGAGCCTACAAAAGAACACAATGACATTAAAAGTATTACATAAAGGCCATAACACAGAACTGCAAATATAATTAATGTGAAAAAATATGTTTATTTTGTAGTTATCACTGCTCATAACCAGGATTGTGTAATACATCCCACTAAAACATAACACAGCTAGAAGCTAAAGCTAATTGATAAGCTATGATTCGGGATGAATGAGCCCTCTTTGTAAGTGCTGGTGCAAAATACCAGAGCTGCCTTTTCTGGATCCATATTCAAGCATGGATGCTAAGAAACTTTAGGCACTGATCATTCTACTCTTATATGATTCATAATTTCTGTATCCCATGCTTCCCTTACGACCTTGAACAAGGAGGTGTAACAGGAAGGACAGATGGCTGTAGACTCACTACAGCAATTTCTGAAATTGGAATAGTGACATGGATTAAATAAGGGCTATGCCACCACATTGGCTTCGGTTAGATGGATGACCTATAATGCAACACCATCCTCCTCCAAGCAGTCTGTGCACTTCATTTCTTCTTTCTTCCTTAAAGGGCATCAATGTTGTGTGATTTTGAACTTTTGAAGGCTAATGTTTGATTTAAAATTATACACTATACCATGCTTTGCTTGATAAGTAATCCAAAACTTTTCTGTTTTTTTTTAAAGAAGAGGCTAGTTGATTGATTTTTCGAGTAATACTTTCAAAATATTTGTTTGGAGGACACAACTTCCTTCTCTAAATAGCATCCTCCTAATCACCCCAATATCAACAACCTCAGATATGCAGATGATACCACTCTGATGGCAGAAAGTGAGGAGGAATTAAAGAACCTCATAATGAGGGTGAAAGAGGAGAGTGCCAAAAATGGTCTGAAGCTCAACATCAAAAAAACGAAGATCATGGCCACTGGTCCCATCACCTCCTGGCAAATAGAAGGGGAAGATATGGAGGTAGTGACAGATTTTACTTTCCTGGGCTCCATGATCACTGCAGATGGTGACAGCAGCCACGAAATTAAAAGACACCTGCTTCTTGGGAGGAAAGTGATGACAAACCTAGACAACATCTTAAAAAGCAGACACATCACCTTGCCGACAAAGGTCCACATAGTCAAAGCTGTGGTTTTTCCAGTAGCGATGTATGGAAGTGAGAGCTGGACCATAAAGAAGGCTGACCGCCAAAGAATTGATGCTTTTGAATTGTGGTGCTGGAGGAGACTCTTGAGAGTCCCCTGGACTGCAAGGAGATCAAACCTATCCGTTCTGAAGGAAATCAACCCTGAGTGCTCACTGGAAGGACAGATCCTGAAGCTGAGGCTCCAATACTTTGGCCATCTCGTGAGAAGAGAAGACTCCCTGGAAAAGACCCTGATGTTGGGAAAGTGTGAAGGCAAGAGGAGAAGGGGACGACAGAGGACGAGATGGTTGGACAGTGTCATCGAAGCTACCAACATGAATTTGACCCAACTCCGGGAGGCAGTGGAAGACAGGAGGGCCTGGCGTGCTCTGGTCCATGGGGTCACGAAGAGTCGGACACGACTAAACGACTAAACAACAACAACAATCACCCCAATGCGACATGCATTTCAAAGGCTTTTTGTTTCATGAGCGGTTTGCCCCTGAGATTGAAGTGAACTGCTTTTGAAGGAACACAAGTCCCTCTTTCTCAAACACACAGGACTCTTTGTGAATTTCTGTAACTGTGGACAGAGCTGAAATGAAGCCATTTAACTGGTTAATTCTGCCAATTAACTTGCCCCTTCCTATCTGATATATTTAATGGCTGAAATTCTATTGCTTAGTATTGTTAGTCGTATTAGAGTAGGCCTACTGGAGATTTGGGGAGTCAACTCCTCCATAAGCAAATCACAATTAAGAGTGGGTCCACCTGAATCCATGGAACATACAGAACAATTAACTCACCAAATCTTCACTGACTCAATGGGCCTACTCCAGCATGGCTTACTACACTAAACAACAGGAATTCATTCTATGTGCTAGCATTTTTCACAAGTGGTGGTTCTATATTACCTATACTGTATCTCCAAAGTGAATGAAGAACCTAGAATGCAAGTAATTTTTCAATGTTGCTTCCACACCCTTTAATTACACGTTCAGTAAACGACAAAAAGGTAATTCTACCATGATTTATTTAAACATGACAGAGGCACTGCCAACCTTTCTACAGAGGCAAGGATCACCAGAATTGTCCTGAAAAAAAGTGTCAAGTCATATGTTCAGTTTGTGCAAACAACAAGCATAAATTGAGCCTTGGAAACCCTTAGCAAGACAGTACCGAAGACTTAGTTTTACTGGGATTCTTTAAAAAATGAACCCATCTTTTTCAATAAGGCCAAAAGACTTTCTGACTATAAACTATTAATGTCTAAAGAAATGCAACTGCAGCATTCCTACAAGGTGGTTTCACGTTAAGGACAGTCTGAGGCAGAGAAGGAGGAACAACTCTCATTAACAATAATGACTGTATAATGTAGCACCAATGGCTATGGTGCCAACAGAAGGCCTAGACTGGACACCTAAACAGACACCAAAGCTAGAAATAACTACGGGCAATCGACTGTGGCCGCGGTCACACCAGCGAAATGTCCCCCTGTGGTTATGCAACTTTTAATCACGTTCCTCTCGTGCTTTGAGGTCACATGGCATTTATTCCAGGATGTGCGTCTCAATGTGTTTTTGGGTTACTGAGTCATTTCCTTCCAATTCAATAAGCTTTTAGAGCTTCTTTGTTGAGACTGTTTGGCAGATGACACATTGACACAAAAGTCAACCGGGGGGGGGGGGGGACATTTTAAATGCACCTGCATGGTAACAGTAGTTCAAAAAAGTTGCAACAAGATCATTCACACATGCAGAAACACAACTTTTTTTAAAAGATCCACAACAAAAATGACTCGCTAATGGCTGTGTGTCATGTGATCACAAATTTAAATTGCTAAATCAAAGGGGGAAAACTGGAAAACATGTTGTTGGTGTGACCTTGGCCTGTCCAAGACAAAGACTTTGCCTCTTGTACTGGTTGCTGCAAAGACAGAGTGGCTTGCTTTAATTTTAGCATGACTTTAGCATTTTTCTTACTAAACAGTATTTGGTCGAGTACGTCTCCACTAAAGTACTTCTGTACCAGGTTGTATAACTGTAAAGTCGGGGTCCCTAAGCCCCGGTCTGCGGCCTGGTACTGGGCTGTGGCAAGACCGGGCTGCCGAGACAGATCTCCTGCCCCCCTGCATGTATGCCCCCACGCACCCCACATGCACGCATGGGTTGCCTGCCCACCCGCCCATGCACAGGTGCCCCACCCACCCGCACAGGTGCCCTGCCCCCCATGCACAGGTGCCCTCGCCCGCCTGTGCACGGGTGCCCCACCCCCTGTGCACAGACACTCCCCCCCCAGCCCACACACTAAACTGGTCCGAGGTTCGGAAAAGGTTGGGGACCACTGCTCTAAATGCATTCTTCACACCTCTCTTCATTTGGTTTCCAAAATCATGTTCAGAACTAACCGAGAAATGAGGATTTATTCTTTAGAATTAAATAGTCCTCAATATGCTTACAAAGAGAAAAACTTATTTTTTAGCTCAAAGTATCCTTGTAAAACGCATCTAATAGGATTTCTTCACTCACTCACTTACTCACTCACAGACACACACACAGAGGTTTTAAATTACAGCTCAATCAGCAATTAATCAGTGTCAAATAAATATACTATACATTTTTATAATGCCAGTACCTAAGTGCTTTATGAAACAGAAGCTAAACAAGGTTGCAGCTTGCAGACTTTAAATTTAATAAACCAAAAGTGAGATAATAAAGTTTAGGGCATAAATGATTCAAGTATGTACTGCAAGCAACTCTAGCATAAAAATTGCATTTGTCTAAAAGGCAGAGGCAATTTAACAATTACACCATTACACTTTTTTTTTTAAAGACACATTATTTCCCTGCCTTTTGACTATGATACTGCCTCCAAGGATGTTCCAGCAAAATAATGCAGCAGTCTGAATGAACAAAGGCAGGGTAAGTGTTCAAGGGCAAAGGGAGAAAATGAGTCATTGTTTGAAGGAATGATGTGCACAGAAAATGACAGCATTGATTAGACACAGCGTCATTATGGATTTCAAGGCTGATTCTCAGTATTATCTGTGGTTTTTTGTTCTTTCTGTGACTGTCTGGAAGCCTTCTCGTCACAGAATTAAACTTAATTTTAGTGCACTGGTTGTTCCCTTTACAATAAGGAAGAGTTACCTTAATTTCTAAAACTGAAAAAAATTGGGCTGTCTCTCCATGATTACTGAGTTTCGCATTCTGCACCACTGGAAACAAAAACAAACCATTTTGTATCAAAACAGGCTTTTCACTAACCTTTGGTCGCAGAGGTTTCTGACTCAGAAAGTGGCTCTCCCTTTTCTTCCCCATTTGATTCATCAACTTCTGCCACAGTTGTTAACTCAGGTTCGCTTTTATAAAGCCGGTAATCTGGACCCTAAGAGTCAATCACAGCAAGGCACATATGCAGTCTTTGCAGTAGATGCATTGAAGCAGAATAACAAAACAGGTATTCATAATGTATGGCAAGTGTATTGCAACCTGAAATGTTGTTTTATTTGAAGTGTTCAAGAATGCTCAGACTGCCTACTCTTTGTGTGGGCTTAGTTTATTCAATTTTATTTATTTAAAATATTTTTACCCTGCCTTTCTCAGGACTCAAGGCGGCATTCAAAAGGACCCAAGGACCCACATTTGTTCGACTGCATTTCTCATTTGAGCCACAAAGCTTCCTCTGAATGAGGGTCCACAATGTTGGTGTTTGTTCTGAAAGTTAACATGGACATTCCATGGCCTTTCCTCGTGATCTTCACAGCACTCAAACATGTCTCAGATCACATAAGAAGAAAGACTCAAAAGTAAATGGTCTGCTGTTTAGATTTGCAAATGACATAGCAACTATATGCCACAAGTTTATACAGGCACGGATAAATCATCACTCTGAAACTATTCCCACAACTGTGTGAAACTGCCCTCGGATTTTATTGGAAAAATCTGGCAGTGATCTATTCTTAATCACGTAACTCTGCAAAGCACAGTGTCAGGTACACTGCTGGCTCTGAATGAATGAATAAGAATAATATCACAAGATTGCTCCAGAGTATGCTCTTTAAAATCATCACCCTGCAAGATTAGATGGCACACAGCAGAAGCTGATTCTCAACACTGGACCAGACGTAAGTCTGAATGTAACACAAAAGGCAAGCAGTCTGAGCCATTGTGAACTCTCACATTCACAGAATACTGATGGGAAAAAGCAGCAGCAAATACAGCAGCAGCAAAAATGTAGCAAGAAATAAAAGTTATGCGGGGGGAAGAGAACGCTATGAAATAAAAATAACTGGATGTCAAAACAAGATGGCAATTGCACAGGAGGGCGGATGGAAGGGGAAATGGTTGATAACACTGTGGCTTTTGTGGCCACTTACACAGTGCGCTCCATTTCTTTGGTATCCTTGAACTTGGTGAATCTTCCTCTCGTCAGGTAGATGTACTGGGCCCCTGCTATAACAGAGCAAGGAGCTGCTATCACTGGGCAGAGGGGGGATTATGGGAGGATGCTCTGCAAAGTCATAGGACCGAGGGAGTGGAGGACGAGGTGGGACTAGTTCCTCTTCCTAAAGATTGCAGAACAGTCACCTTATTTAGATGGGTTCATCTGTCGCAAGAGTTATAACTTCTTTTCAATATTTTACAGCTGATATAGCACAGATTTTGCAGTTAAAGAGACCCTGCTGTACTGAGAAGGATAGAATTCTCTACTGTCATTAGTGCCTGCAGTGATCATAGATTCACAATTTATATGTACTGTCTCCACCCCTACCCACTCAAAAAAAAAAAAAAAGTTTTAATCCCTACCTATCTCCAAACAAAGTTTCACTTAGAATTTGGTCAACCTTCTGCATATACTTTTGCCATCTTTTCTACATTTCATGTACTGGTGTTTTACAATGAACATCAATGTTATCCTGTTGCTCTATTCTACCAGTTGCTAAAACATGTAACAGTTTTCCTAAAAAGTCAGCTTCTATCCTTTCTCTCTCGTCTCCCACATTTAGTTTACAGTATCCCTTTAAAACACAATTTCTTGGTGTTATTACAGGCTCCAATGTATTGAGCATTTTTATCTCAAACTGGTTTCAAACTGGAGTTTTGAGTGCCCATTCCTTGTATGACTGCAGTTTCGGATAAAAGGAAAATCAGAAGTGGGAAGAGATACTGGTAAGAATAAGTCACAAAACACATACAAATACTGTCATTTAGGTACTCAGCATTTAAAAATAAACCACTTATAGCAGATGCTTATTTAAATGTACTAAATATCTCAGAAGTCAAATCCTGGAAAACTGACCAATAGCTATTTTTAATCATAAAGCAATTGAATAGATCCTATTAAATCCTAAAAACATACCTCATTTTTATACATAGATGAAAAAGCCTTTGATGCTATGATACCTATTTAAAAACAAAAAGAACACATATTTTTATAGTGAACAATGACTTAAATCCCTGGTAGCTATGCACAGTGATTAACAGCTCATATATTTCCTTTTTAATCACTGTGAAATCAATCCACATCCATCAAAGAAAGAAGGAGGGTGCCATTTACTCCTCTTACAAGTATTCTCCCCAGCCCCTCCAAGCTCCGAGGGCCTCCATATGCTAATTTACCTGCCTCTGTGGTGCTGTTCCTTTGCTGCTTGTGTTTACTCAAACCTTCCATGACATCCTGAATTCGCCAAAGCTCCTTTTGAATTTGAGCGCGCTGTATGCCTGCCGACTCATTCTGCCGGAGAAAAACATTAGCATTGAGACTGCATGTCTTAAAACCAGCTTTTAAAAAAAGCCATCTGAGGAGTCACAGTTTTCCAGCTAGAATCATGTCAATCAAGTTGGTTTGAGTCGCACCTGAACTTCTCCCAGACGTTCCAGGTGTTCCTGCATGTGGTTCTTGGTAACGGTAACGTCATATTCTAGCTTGTCATATTCCCGCCAAGCTCTCTCAAGCTCCTGAATACATTAGAAAAAAGTATGTTAGCTTTGACACTTTGCTCTATTAGCCATGCATGGCAGAATCAACCTGATTTCTGAATATAACTGAAAAATAATTTTTACATTTTGCATCGGTGCTACTCTCTAGAAGTACACAGTGGGAACTGGATGATCAACGAGAGTGTTCAGTCAACCCAAAAAAGGGAAAACATAAACATTTGTAGAATAACATACTTAGAATTATTTACTGAAATTAGGCTAATCCAATAAAGACTCAGTTTAGTTAGAGAGGTGACAAGGGCTTGTTAACGATCCCAGCACCATTATACCAATCGGCCAGATCGTTGGGAGGCTGGAGCACATCCAACTGTTTATGAGCAAATGTGTAGAAATTGGGACACTTCTCTTTTTCTCATAAAAATAGTATTTTTATTTTCAAATGGAACCTGAACATTCTGGGCACTGGTCTGTACAATCACAGGGATATCTGGCAGATCCCCAAGTGCTTTTTCCATGGAAGACACTGGTCTACCTTTTGGCTATAATGCTAGGACATACTGACCAGTATCCTACTTTACTTCTGCTGAGTGGAAAGTCCTGCTAGCACAATAATGCAGGATTTTCTTGCCTGCATATGCACTGCTGTGGAAGCACTGTCCCATATATATTATGTATTGACCACACAGCTCCCCTTTATTTCAATGTAATATGAACATGTCAGCTGTAAATCCCATGACACAGTGGGATGTATTCAAAACTACAAGGGCACTTCAAATCAAAGGGAATTTCCCTCCTGCTCCCATATACCTTCTCTTCATTGCAGCCAACAGTGCTGCATCAAAAGCCTGCCCTCAGTCTCATAAAACCCTTTCAAAAAGTCATATGATACGGGGAACGGATCCACATGGCAGGTGAAATCCAGGCTGTGACAGTTTACGCCAGCCATTGTGGGGGTTTCCTGTCATGTGAGCATCCTTGACCTGACTTTGAACAAAAGTCTGTGGTTAGCATTATATTGAGATCTGGTAAGCAGAAAAATCCTACCAGTTTACTGGTGCAGAAACATACTGCATGGATATAGGTTGCTCTTGATTTAATGGAGATACTTTTATATACGTATATAAAAATAAAATACAAATGCAAGAACAAGCAATACTATTACATAGAAATAAAAAAATAAAAAAATCATCATACAATACATGAAAGCTCATGTCTACAAAGGTATTGCATGTTCATATTAATTACTTTTTTTTATCCAGATAGATAGAAAGAAAGCATCTGCCTTTCTTTCTTTTTTTAAAAAAGTATTCAACTTCTCAAATGGTTCAGAAGATGTCTGGTGGCCTCCTAAAGTGAAGGACTGAAAACATGGCTTATAATAATAAATGACAAACACCAGCCATGTAAGTATTTTGCTTTCTGTTTGGGGAAAATATTGATTTCAGAGAATCCAACAGCATACAGTTGAAAGTGTCAGGTGTCAACTCAAGTTATTTGGATTGGTAAAAACCACAGCAAGACTTGATGATTATGTGTTTCTGTGCTGAGAAAAGTATTAGTTTACATTCTCTCATCTGAAATTCCAGTTCTTCCAAAAGTACCTTGTTTGGAAAGAAAGCAGTCAAAAGTCTGAAACATGACTACAAAGCTTTACAACTGTTAGCCAACTTCTAAAACAAAGACGTTCCATTGTTTCAGAATGTACACCCTCCTCATCATGGACCGGAGAATGAGGACAAATTAATGCCTGCAAAAGTGTAATAAAGAACAAACCTATAGACAGCCGATTTTAAAAGAGTACTTACACAAAGAACCGCCACTTAACACACCAATGAGTTTTACCAGCTGAAGAAAAATTGCATGACTTACTGCAGTAGCTCGAGACACTTCTCGACAAGTGCTAAGGAGTCCATTCTGCAAATCATCCCTCTGTAAGATGACATTTTGTATGGCGGCCGGGTTTTCTGCATTCATTTCTATCTCCTGACTGGCTGACAGCAAAGCTTGCTCAAGCGTGTACTATGGTAATAAAAAGAATAATTTTTAATGTTCTGCATCACTGGACTGATTTTCTTTTTACTTCACTTATCAGTGTTCTGATAATAAGGCATGGGAAATAACATTCATTTGAGGTAATAAATATAATTATCCTACTTTTTCTTTGTGTAGCTGCTGAAGCTTCTCTTCAAGGGCTTGCACCACTTTGTCTTGTTCGCATAATCGGCTCAGCTTAGTCTAGTGTGGAAGAGAAAACGGCAATAATTAGTGCCACTACTTGCTCTGCATTATTGGCAACTGAGACACAATCTGTTTCTTTAACACACACACACAATCTTAAATTATACACAAATTAAGTATATGAACCACAGCAGGATGTTCTGTTCCATTCTCTACACATCCATGGAGAATCTGCAGTACTGTACCTGTATAGTGCCTTCTAGAGGGCAGCTCCTCCATGTGGGGCAGAGGCAAGACACACACAATCTTCAAGGGCATTTTGAAGCCCATTAAGGTGCCATCCATGGGAGAACTGCCTCTCCAGTGATGGGATTCTTCTCCAAAGTAAACCATGGGTTTCTCTGTGCACTGTTTTAGCCAAAAGATTGGTGTCTTCTTCCTCAAATCAGAATTTCTCCTCCCCTACCACCAAGGGGAATGAGCTTCTTATTACTGCCAGGTTCTTTTGCAAGGGGTGGTGTGGCCCCTGCAGAGTCCTTGCTGGAAAAATGGCCTCCTGGCTTCTGGATCAGGCCCAACCCTAGCGTGGGCAGCTGTGTACCCGCACTACCACCTACACCTTGCAAAAGGCTAGAGCATGGCTACTGGGGGCCCATTTAAGACATTACAGAAATAACAATCTTGCACAATGATTTGGTAATTTGAAAGAAGTTCGTGTAATAGCTGTCCATAAAGGAGGGAGAATGGCTTCCTGGTAGAACTAATGGAGAGGATAGGTATTCAGGGCACAGTTAGCTGGATACTGCACACATTACACAACACTGCACAAAATTGTTCTTAAAGACCTGGAATAGAATGTGGAGGGAAGTATGGGAGTAATAATGTCATGGAATTAACAAGGGGGTCCTAAAATAGATAGCTATTTCCAGATGTGGGTCAACACATATTTCTACAGTGCATATTTCATATGCAGTTAGTTTCATAGGCTATGCTGTACAAAGGACAGAGTTTATTTTAAAGTTTTGGTCCACCGTCACATAAAGCTGGGTCTCAGAAGAACAATTTTTAAAAAATCTCTTCTTGAAATGTTCAAAAATTCTTGATCTCTTATGGGTGGCTTGGGTGACATTCTACATTTTCCAAAGCCTTTCAAACATAACATTGGTTTATCAGTTATCTCAACTCTGCTCCAGAAATGTGACAACACCAGTATTATCTTTACCTTGAACTATTTTTTAATCGGCTAAAACCAACAGTTTATATGAAACATAGGTTCAACATATTACAAGGTAATTGTACTTACATCAATATCCAACTCTTCTGATCTGTATTTGTACAGAGAACCCCTACATTCATCTTGTGTCAGCTATAATAAGGAAGAATACTGCCATCAAACAACTTCACTAAAATCATGCAAAACAGTGCGCAATCTAAAGTAAACATTTAATTAAGCATAAATGACTTCAAATTAAAATGTTAAGCACATAGTATGCCTGACTGCATTTAATGAACACACAGCATGTAAATCCCAGTTTACAATGAAATGTCAAATATGGACTGTCAGAATGGGGAAAGTGTATCAGCACTATTTATTCTTACTAAGAAAGTTAACCAAAGCGGAGATCGCAATCTACGTTTCATTGCAATCTCTGGAATTCATAAACATGATATAAATTTAGTTTTGATTCTAGTCCAAAATGAGCAAAAAGCAAATCGAACAAAGAAAAGGGAATGAATAAATTGGCTTCATTAATATTATCAATTTGCTACTATGCAGTTAGAGAACAATGCATGTGAAACTTCTAAAAACAAAGCCTCATCTTGCATTTATTTTCTCTCTACAGAAAATCCAAGAAAAATTACTTGAGATTTACCATGGGGAAAAAAAGATGTCATTGGCAAAGACTTTAAAGCAATGAAAAACATGAGCACTCTGGTGGTGTACTGCAACTTTGGTTACTTTGCTGCACACCTCTTAGCTTTGTTAAATAAGGCTTTCAACACAGAATACCTCTTCACTACAGACTATTTAATCTAAATGGCTGGAGGATTAGAAAGAATTTCCACAAATTTAGCAGCCAATTCAGATATAGAATAATAGAAACATTGAGCTGGAAGGGGACTATAAGGCCATTGAGTGCAACCCCCTGCTCAATGCAGGTAGTAGATTCGATAATCATCATTGGAAAAAATCCATTCAGTTTTAGCACGAAGTTTTGATAAAAAGAGATTTCCTGGCCTGGTTCTATCATATATGAGTCTGCTGCCATTGATCATACTTTTGCCCTCACAAGCTTATGAACTTTTAAATGGAATGGCAGTTATCACAATCGAACCACCAGTGTGAATACAAGAGACTGCCAACACATTAACTTCTTATCACTTCTAGCTTTTAGTCTGCCTGTTAGTAAGGAATTTTAACAATATGACAATAAAGAATTACATGGATGCACATTCGAGCAACTTTCAGGGGAGTAACTATGTTAGTCTGTCGCAGCAAAAGAAATGATCTTGTTGCACATTAAAAGCTAACAAAGAGAAGTTCTGCTAGAACAAATACCTTTTGTTCTGCTTTAATGAATGGGATATTGGCCCAGGTCAGATGTAACATCCCCAAGTGGCTAAGATGACTAGGCATGAGCCTGAGCAAAAGCCGCAGGCTCCTGCATTACTATTACCTCCCTGAGGCCCTCTCATATTTAACTGTGACATGGAACTGGATCAACAGCAGCAATAAAAATATGTTTTAGTTAAAAAGACTGCCATGGCAACCAGAGTTCAAACTAAGACTGGGGGCTTCTTTTACCCTGAAGAACAAATTCAGTTTCAGAGCAGCATCTCCATGGTGGAGGGGGCCAAGAGCAAAAGGGTGAACCCAATGAGAGCCGTATATTTCGGTTTGAAGTTCTCGCCTGCAACAACTAAGCCTTAAGAGATATTTGAGGCTTTCAGAATAGTAAAGAATGTCCCAAAAAAGAAGGGAACCACTAACAAGTGGCATCAGTGGGCAAAGCCAGACTGTGGCCATTTCAGGAACTCCAGAGAACAAACTGGGACTCCAGGAGGGCCAGATTTGAGGTTCCCCATGCCAGTTTAAATTTACAAACTCTAGTTAAGAGGCAACCTGTTTAGCATAAGAAATGGTTAGTGCCAATGCAGACATACCATTGCAATATATTTAAAGCAGACATGGAGGACAGATGAAGAAAAGGGAAGAAAAGAACAGAGCCACACATTTTCCCAATTAATACATATGCACTGGGCGACTCTACCAAACATTTTAAAACTTTTAAATTAGAACATACTTGTTGATTGCCGTATATTTGTCTTCCTCCTTACTATCACATACATGCACAGTGTTTTTACACAAAGAGTAAGATTATGCATCTCTCTGCTTTTAAGGGAGTACTGTGTCAGCAAGAATGAAGTAAGGGTTTAGCCATACAAGCATTCCAACCACAGAACAGATCCTCAGAAGACTTTTTAAGTGTTTCATTTTCAGACATATCCTCATGCAAATGCACTGGGTGACGATCTGAGAGTATGCACAGTGTATTGAAGCCATATAAGTAGCCTTGCTTTGAAATGAACATTTAATGGAATGAGTATCAGAGGATGAAAAAGCCACAGCACCTTTGACATGTCACGAAGTTTACAGGTTTCAATTTGGTATGATGTTTAGTACTAGCAGGGCTCTCCCACTTTAAAACCCACTTAGATATATGCTACAAAAATCATGCTGACAGGAGAAAGAACTGAAGAATGGAAATATCTCTTTTTTAAAATAATAGAAACAGGTATATGCTCAAACATGGCCAATGTAAATCTGGCCAGACTCACAACAGGAAAAGCATGTATGCAACCATTTTGAAGCAGTAAATAGGGGGTATTTAGTAGATTTTGCAGGATTCTTTAGCATGCCACCTATCACTGTCATTGCAGTTACAGGCAATTCTGAAAAAGGGAACAATTCTCTTGAAACCCAAAAACTGCTTTCAAAATAAAAATACCACTGATTTTTACCTGAATTTCTTTGAAAATTATAATCTACTTATTTTAAAACACCACCAGCCCTAAAAGCAGAAAAATTCAGAGGTATATACTGCCCAACATCATCTTTTCTATGACAGAACTTCAAACAGAATGATAATTCTGTTGAGATCTGGTTCACTATTTAACAGAAATCCTTTGCTTGTTGTACATGAACAAGCTTTAGGATTTTCTGCTCCTTCTTCCCACTTCCTTACATTCAGTTTGCAAAAAAACCCCAACACTTTGAAGTTTTAGGCAAGATTTGAAATTACATGTGAACTATATTATAGCTAAGATTACAGAAACTGTTATTTAAATATGCCCAGAGATACAAGTGCTTGGCTCCAGAAAACTGCAACTTGAGCAAACATTCAGTCTGTAGAAGACAACAAAATGGGGACAGATTTCATGTTGTTTCAACAATCTGTGAACTCTTCTGGGGAATATCCTATCTACTTTTAAATGTTATCAGGATTCCTCACTCAGAAAAGGTGTGGGCCCTTTCAGCAAAAATGGAGAATTGCCAGTTCGGCAAGCTTTTAGGAACAGGAACTTTCCTTTAAAACAAAATGCAGATCACCTGGACCTTGGTGTACACCCCAAAGGGGCTTTCTGTCCACTTTCAGTTTTTTCCCCCAGGTACTACAACTCATGGCATATCCCAGAATCCAAATATTGCTCTCTGAGCCCCCAGGGCTAAACAACAATCTCTCTCTCTCTCACCAAAGTGCAAGCAAAGAATAGTGTCTAATGAATTATAGAGCAAATTCCTAGTTCAAATGGAGGAGAGGATGCACTTGGAACATATACGTCCTCTGCAATGCCTGGCTGATGCTCGTTATTATTAACGAAGAGTTTTCCTCAGAATATGCACCAGTATCTGGTGTGGCAACAAGGGACTCCTGTGCTGATGATTTAAGAGTTCCTTCACAGAAAAGTGTTATTTGGTGGGATGAAGTTCAAAGAGAGAACTGACCTCTCTCAAGTGAAAATGTAACCACATAACCTGATTTTATAATAGCTGAAGATATTTGACTCATTTAGAGGATATTTATGTCTCAAGAGGGGCGCAAACCACACTTCAGCAGTTTGGCCCAATTTGGCGCCTTGCCTGCACAGGTATTCCACAGGTGCTGCACACTCCCCTCTCCCGCCTCCTCTGTGCACCACCATTTCCTAGGCAATGTACTTCCCTCCCCTTCTCCTCAGTGTGGTTGCCCACTCACAGATGACAGCGTGCGCTTCCCTCCTCTGATGGCTGCCCACTCAAAAGCAGCTCACCTCCTTATCTAATTGGGTTGGAGGAGGCAGAGGAGGGAAGCTCGCACTTCGATTGGTGAGTGGGCAGTTGCACTGAGGAGGCAGGAAGGGAAGCACACATTGCTTGGGGAATGGGTGAGCATGCAGAGGAGGCAGGAGAGGGGAGTTTGCGGCACCCATGGAACATCTGGGTGGGCACCACGCTGAACTGGGCTGAATTGCCAAACTGCGGTTCATGCCCATCTCTAATTCGGTCAGATCATCACCAAAACTACAGCAGCAACATGTTCAAGCCACTGTAAGTTTATAGGAAGAGAACTCACATTTTTTTGGAACAATTTTTAGAGTATATATTTTAATTGTATTTTAATTGTTTTATCTGTTTTACTGTATTTAAATTGTTGTAAGCCACCCAGAGACCTTTGGGTAGTGTGGGCGGCATATAAGTTAAATAAATAAATAAAATAAAATAAATAAGAACTCCTAGAATTCACCAAGAATTCTCCCAGCCAGAAGTCTAAGATATGAAGGTGAAAAATGCAGTTTACAAGAAAGCTTTAATTATCTATATATGGGCCTCCGTTGCCATTATTTGCCTTTCAAGAAGAAGAACACTGCCCCGGTGCTGCCTGGGAGTCACAAGGCTTCATGGGATGCATAGCCCCACTGCCCATTAGGCTCTATAGAAGGTGCCTCCCAAAAAACTATCTGTCCCATGAAGTATCATGATTTCTATGAACCCTTGTAAATTCCAGGCAGCACCAGGGCAGTTTCTTATTTTCTTGAAAGGTGAATAATGGTGATAGTGGCCCACATGTATGTAAAGTTGCTCCGTAAATTGCATTTACTGAGGAATTCTGGGAGTTGCAGTCCAAAATTCCAAAAGTCCCCTCCTTAATATGTTTCTCAAATATTAAAATTAGAACAAAACTCTGCTGCTTTTCATACTGATTTACTGAAGGACAAGAAAAAAAGACAAAAGAAACTGCACACTAGAATCTACCCTAACCTTTAAAAGGAATCTGACCAAAAGATAGGCCAACCTTTCCATCCTTTTATCAATAATGTTCAAGAATCCAGAGATTAAGATACTTGCAGGCTTCATCTGTTTCAAATCACACAGGAATAAAAGCTCCTCAAAAAAATCTAGTTTTTGGTGAAGACGATGGTGACACTAATTCAAGAAATAGTGCCACCTGGTGTCAAAACAGGAGCACTGCCTATCATACCCTACACTTTAATTCACACCTAGGAAGTAATGAGATTTTCTTAGGACCAAGGAATACTGCTCCTTTACTTACTCTACCAGCAAGTTCTCAGGGTTTTAGATGTGGACTCTACTTGGAGATGATGATGCCTGAACTTGGGACCTCTGCTCTACAACTGAGCTATGCCTGGAGATAATAGAGGCAGCTAGGGTAACCACAAGATGTATCTAAATATACTCCTGCAAGTTTATCAAATATCCCTATATGCATGGAGGGCTCTCGAACATGAATACTTGGCAAGCTGGCTCACTGTGGCTGCAAGACTCATACAGTAAGAAGACTGAGGTTAATTAAAAGGAATCTGCAAATGGGAAAAGGACTTATGAGAGAATAGTACAAAACCTCATACACACACAGAGAGGTGCAGCACATACATGAAGTATAATAACTTTTATGGAACTCTCACAGTTCCCATATCAAGGTATGGGTGCATGCTAATGCAATGAAAAGTTAAATCTTATATTGAATCTAATATTTACGAAGCAGAACTACACAGCTTGAGACTCTAGGTCAGTCAAAATGTAGTCCACTGTTACGTCTACTGCTGTAATGTTAGAGATACAGAATTTATTTATTTATTTATTATATTTCTATCCCGCCCATCTAGTCATTTCGACTACTCTGGGCGGCGTACATCATATATAACAAAACAATTAAAATAATATTAAAATAATAGAAGAGGTAGTTGGGGGAAAAATCCCTACTTTATGATAATGTCTAAAATATATCACTTTCTGTCTCATTCTGATGAAACATTTGCCCTTGAATCAGTGAACAGAGAAACAAGAGTGGCCTTCATGTATTTTAAAAACAAAATTTAGTGACTCTAAAAAGGTGGCTTTGAAAAAGGAACTACCCGACATTTCTTTTGTGGTCGTGTCTCTATGCTTTCTATCAGAAGGCTGTGTTGACATAAGCATCTACGTTGCACTCAGAAAGGGAGCACGTCTTTGATTAAGGATGGAAAATGACAGGCACTTCCTGTGGTAGCTGCTTAAAGTGTCCCCATGCAGTGGGTCTGACTGCATGTGGAGCTGATCCTCTGTAGGCTCTAGCCATGCAGAGAGCAGGATGCTACCATGCACCTCCCCATTTCCAAGGTTTTCCAAGCAGTCATGGGAGTATGATACTGGTAACGTCAGGCTCACCATCAGGTTGGGGCTTCCACACATTACAGGTGTCCACCATGTGGCAAGCTGCTGCCTGTTACCAAATTCAAAAATATGTTATTCGTATTCTGCAACCCACACAAGCCTATAAGTAACTAGCAATCCAAAAAAAAAAACATGCAGTGCAACTCAAGTCAGGAAGCTTCATGAATTCACGAACAAAGACAGGGAAACTCTTTCCAATTATTTGGCTCAGGACCTTAAAAGCTACCACTTCTAAAGTGTGAAAAGTATGTGGACCGAAAACTGGAAAAAGAATGCAGATAAACAATGTTGTTTAAAAAGAATTTTTGAGCAGGAATAATTACGATGTAGCCCTAGCCATCAATTTACATGCCAGTTTCTGCATCTTTGATAACTTGTCTCTGTGACTTGTTCACAAAGTATTTTCAGCTATTTTAAATTCCAAGCAAAATTTTAGAATGTAGAGGTAGTGACTGAATGAAGAATGAATGAAAGTCTATAGACATATTTCGCTGAGTTAGAGGGTGGACACATATTATTCAAAATGAGAACAAAAAAAGACATTGATCTGCATAAAAGTACATATACCGATTTATATGTAAGCATGTAAAGTTAGAAATGACTACTATAATTTAAATAGAATGACAGCACATCTCACTTAAGTGGAGAATACTGTAACTGGTGCCCTCAGTGTTGATGGAGTCTACTATTCAGGTGCTACTAACTGTGGATGGATAATTGCAAGGTATCTGATCTCATTGCCTGTGTTTCTTTATATTTAAATGAAACCTGGACTGGACAACTCTTCAAACTTGGGTCATTGCCTCGGGTCATTTTTAGGAGAAAGGCAGGGTGTAAATATTTTAAACAAAAACTTTCAAAAAGGGAATGGTCCTCTAACAGCCTTTTAAATAGAGGAATTCAACCTGTAAAAGAGGACATGTAGCCACTCTATCAAGTTACCAGTAACTTATCCTGAATTATATATTTGATATTAATCAAGATGCTATATTGGAAGTTTTCTTCAAGCTGTGTGACTTTATAAAAACAGTACCATATGTTTAAAAGTTATAAAAGCTGATGCTTCTTATCTGAGCTCCCCATTACATCAAGCCTCTAAGGCACTGGTTCCCAACCTTGGGTCCCATGGATGTTCTTGGACTAAAACCCCCAGAAACCTTCACCACTAGCTGTGCTGGCCAAGATTTCTGGGAGTTGTAGTCCAAGAACATTTGGGGACCCAGGGTTGGGAACCACTGCTCTAAGGGTTTCTCTACAGGTACACCCAGGAACAATCTGGCAATTAATCCTTCTGGAATCAGACTATCATGTATGTATCAGTTTAAAACAATAAAAGTACCCATCCAAACTAATGCAAAGTAAACCTAAATAATTGGGTAGAGAAAAGGAATGATAAATATTACTGGTATCCAAAGGCGTTTTAAAATTTTGATCTATAGACCTTTCAGTACAGAGGCTATATTTCGTTTAGATAAATGAACTTGGGTACAAACTTGTCCCCTAGTCAATTAACAGACAGCATAGCCAGTACATCTCCTTTATTTTAGTCAAATGGCACATTGCTTTAAAAATGTGAATAATTATTCACAAAGGGAAAGCATGGGGAATATAGGTTCACCTGGAAGTTAACTAAGCACATGTTTGAGCAAAATTGTAAAGGCACAAGAAGCACATAGTAACTACTCACAAGAAGCATCAGATTGTTCTCCTGAAGATACTTTTTTTGTCCATGCTGAAAAGGTTAATAATACCTGCCCCAAGAAGGTGTCTTTGACTTAGTGGACAGTTAAATGGTAGGTATGGGTTTTCCCATTACAGTTGCAATAAATGAAGCTGTATCTGCCCAATTCTCTAAGTCACATTTGGCAGTTAAAGGTCAAATAATGCTCTCTCAGGACAGGCATTAGTGGCCTTCCATGCTGGTCAAAGGTCAAGTTATTAGAGTCACTTTGGATTATGATGAGCCCTGAGCTCATAAGATTGGGAAAAAAATGCCATTACTTGGGGGAAAAAGGGGAAACAAACAGCAGGATGCCAAACATTTAATCTCACGTATGGTAAAATCAGCTGACAGCCTTATAGCATTCAGGAGAAAATTATTATACTAATGGACTTCTAACAGACATGTTGATGTTATATTTCCATTCAGCACATTTCCCCTCTGAGTCTTTCGAAATCATGAATCAAGACTGACTTTGTTTGCTGTGACTTTCTGAACACACTGCCCTTAGGAGCTACAGACCCCAGATCAAACTTATTTGATCCTTTTTAACTCCCAAGGGCAAATAATAATAATAATAATAATAAAAAGCTACTATCAGGGAGCCTACAACAATTAGTAAATACATTCTTAGATGGTGGTAAGCTGCCAGAAATGACAAGGTAAACACCGCTGGCATGCTTTTGCATTAAACCAAATGAAGATGTTCCTTCAAACAAAATAAATAAAATGTATTGCAGAGATCCATGCTACAACAAATTCTGGAAGCTTGTTGGCATTTTATGATTCTGCCAGATTAGCCTGCAGAGAACAGCGATTAGCTAAATATTCTGAAACAGCAAAAGTTATCCAAAAGGGTACATTGAATACTCAATGACAAGTATGTTCAGCAAAGCCATGCTAGCGAGACTGCAACATTTTGTAAAGCACAGATGACTTGTGGTTCTCCAAAACAAACAGGAACACCAATGTTATGGGTAAAAACTGGAGGGGACAACCAAAAATTGTCACTGAGGAAAATTTTTTTTGCAATGATAAAAAGCAATTTCATTCACTATCCAAGACCTTACTTGGTGGTACAGTTGTGGTCTTAGCGCCGAGTTCTCAATCATAGTGTGAACCATGATGATTAAAGGTTCATTCTCTTTCATCTATTTCAAATCAGGAGGAGCATACAGCAAACATCAGTTTACAGCACAGCTAGATTTGAAAGACGACACTGTAAATATAGCCTCTACTTCAAATGTTTTCTATTAGTGCAACAAGATTATACTTCCTCTCGTGATTAGCAAAACTGTACATTTGAAAATCCAAAGATGAACTAAGAAACCTATGCATTTAAACAAGAATGTCCTACAACCCACAGTAGAATTAAAGCAACTCATACCAGTAACAAGCATTTTAGATGTTTTGGTGAGACTTGTTAAAACTTTCACAAATGGATAAGATGTGCAAAACAGTAGCAGTCCATAAATAACTAAATGAGACCCATAAATATATGCATTTCCCTAGGGATAGTTACATTCCATGAAGACTGAGTGCATAAGCTCTAAAAAAGACAATTATCCATCTACAGATGGGATAGTGGGCAGGTAGCTGAATTTAATCTGGGTCTTAACATGGCAATCCTGTGGAGAGTGACTTATTTCTTTTTTGAAAACCTGAATGGGCGCCCAAGCTATGCCATGGCATGCAAAAATATAAATATCACAGAAAGAAATTTTTTAGTGTGGGCCACCACGTATCATGCTTATTAAATCTTTTCAGTGTGAACAGCAATGGGTTTAAGTCATCCAAGTTGGTGAATGGTCATCCATTAGTGGTTTTCAGGCATACCTTGTGATCCTCAGTCTAGTGCGTATTTAAAATTAATTTCCATGACTGCATCATCGTTATTTATATTAAGCTCCTATGACAAGTAGAATTCTGTGCTGATATCAAGGAATCAATATTTTTAAAAGTCTTTATTCTAATAGGGTTTCAAGTTATCAACAACGGCCAGATTAATAACAGCAAGGAATTAAAATGTAAAACATAATTTTCAATTAAATGTATGGTATAAAGAAATGTGGAACAGAGCCATTAATGATCAGTTGACATATAATCTTAAAGTTAAGAAAGGTTTGTTAAATAAGAATATTTTTATAAATATCTGGAGAGAATTTATTGACTGTAAAGGGGAAAGGTTGCACACCTTCTCAAGAATCAATGCAGGGGTAGAGGACTCTGTAAGAGGAAGAAAACTGATTGTATCTCCAAATGGTCCCGGGGGGGGGGGGGGAGCACATTTTGTTTTACTGTATTGTCTAAATCAGGGGTCCCCAACCACTGGGCTGCGGACCAGGACCAGTCCGTAGCCTTGGAAGGACCGGGCCGCCAGGACAGATGAGGGGCGAGTGAAGCTCCACCTCCTGTCAGCGTGCTCCTATTAGGTTCTAATGCCACTGCTGATCTGACAGGAGGTGGAGCTTCACTCGTCGCTCCCCTCCTGCTGCTGTTAGATCAGCTGTGCCTGTGGCATTAGAATCTAACAGGAGCCTGCACTCCTATTAGGTTCTAAGCTGCTGATGATCTAACAGGAGGCAGAGCTTCAACTGCAGCTCACCTCCTGCTTCTGCTCGTCGCTCATCTGTCCCAGCACAACACATGTAAGGAGCTCGATTCAAAGCTATCCTCCAACAACCTACCACATAACAAGTGCCCCCTCGGTTGTGAGAGGAGGATGGTCTTCAACTAAAATGGTCCCTGGTGTCAAAAAGGTTGGGGACCACTGGTCTAAATGGGTCTATGTTGTCAGTTTGATATTTGACTAATTTCTCTTTTTATATTCTTTGTTTTTTGTTGTAATTTTTAATTTTTAATAATAAAGAAGCCAAATAACCCACACTCTACAGATGGGGCTTAAAGACAGTGAGGGAAATGTATCACCCCCCACATACTGCTACACTGCAACTCCCATCATCCCTCATCACTGATTATGCAGACTAGGGCTGATGGAATTTACAGGTCAACAGCTGGCAGCCCATATGTTCCCCATCCCAGCTTTAAGGCTTCTGTTCTACTAAAATGCATTTAAATCGGTTCAAGGACATTCACTAATTCACATTCAAATACAATGACCTCAAGCAGTTTGTGGATTGCCCTTAACACTGAACTACTAATTTAGCCACTTAGGGGGCAATTGGTAATGCCAGCTGTTTATACAACCCACATGGTAATATAATATAAAACATAACCCAATCCCCAGCCACAAGATGATGGGAAGAGGAGTGGAGGAATGGGAATTGTGAGCAAATTACATTAGAAGCCCATTTTTCTCCTGTGTGATTTGACTACATTGTGGGTTCATCTCCAAGTCACACTAGCATAGCCTAGTTGACTTGTCACTCTTGCCAGGACAGACATCTGAAGACCACTTTTCGTCTGCCTCACATGTAAAGAAGGCAATTCACATGAGTGGGCAGTAGCTTCTGCAATTCCAGGAAATTTCTATTGCATGTTCCATAGAAAAGACTGTGTTCTACAGTATTTCAAAACCAAGTGTATGTCAATGGCGAGCAATGAAGAAGAAATATGAAATCCTGAGTAACAAAACATCTTCTCTACCAAAATTAGTTAGCATCAATTATAATCCACAGTACTGTATTTCCAAGCAAAGCACCTGAAATTTCATTCCTTACATTTAAAAAAAACAAATGATCATTAGCAGAATTAGAGAGAGAGAGAGGTAGCTTGAACTACTAATCATTTTCCTTGGCTAAGAATATTCTGTTACATCCAGTGGAATAATTCAACTCCTATGGTGAAGCAGAGATGGGGAAAAAAAACCAGTCTATCTTAAAGACTGGTGCTTTTTGTTTTGTTTTTAAAAATCAATGCTGGTTCTATGGGATAACCCTGCGAAAACGAACAACGGTGGGCAGAACCATATATGAAGATGACCTCAACATAGCAGTGAACAGAGAAGCTTCTGAAGACATTAGAGCTCCACATGCTCAGAGTTCCCATGCATATAATTATACTCCAGAGTAGAGTGCCACTTTAACTGCAACTTAACTATTAACTTTTGTATGCCAAACAATCCTATGTTAGCTTAGCATTTTTCTAATAACTTGATTAGCAATATTGCCTATGGTATTAATTAGCTGCAGCAGGGGAATGAGTAGAATGTCCTTAGCTGAATTATATAGAGTTGGTCCTACAATTAATCACAATTAATTTAGTTAAGGGGCCAAGAATTTTGTTTTTGCTCATAATTGCTCCTAAAGCCAAATACAGATATGAATGTAGAAGTCTGCTTGTAGTATCAGGTTTGAGTATTTGTTTCTTCCCAAAGGCAGCATACATCCAATTATTATCCACGACTAGTAATAACTTAACTCTAATTCAGCTCTCAGGATTGTAAGTTTTAAAACTTTCAGTTACTTATAAATCCATTTATGGAAATTTTAGGAAGAGAGCTGAGCAAGCCGTAATTTTTTAAAAATCAAACGTGACCACTGGAAGCCACAATTAGAGCAAACTCATGGACATTCTTGGGGTTCATTTCAGAATAAAGGCTTTTAGTTTCATTGTACAGTCCCTGTCCCTTCACTCGGCCCACCTACTCTAAACACATTCTCGATATAAAAACCATTTTACAGTAGACAAAAAACGGGGACTAAGCAAAATACTACTGGTAGCCAAAACTGTAACAGTAAAGGCGCATTCTCTCCAAATCTCTTCTTAGATAATACCAGACTTTCTCTTATCATTCATCAGAGTACATTCAATTATCTCCTGAATAGCATAACTTTCTGTTCAGTGAATTAATCAAACGACTACCAATTATGTATTCTCGAAGGCTTTCACGGCCAGGATCTGATGGTTGTTGTGGGTTTTTCGGGCTCTTTGGCCGTGTTCTGAAGGTTGTTCTTCCTAACGTTTCGCCAGTCTCTGTGGCCGGCATCTTCAGAGGACAGGAGTCAGAACCCAGAGCGACAGAGTTCTGACTCCTGTCCTCTGAAGATGCCGGCCACTGAGACTGGTGAAATGTTAGGAAGAACAACCTTCAGAACACGGCCAAAGAGCCCGAAAAACCCACAACAACCATCAGACCACCAATTATGTTTGAAACAAAGTAGATAGATAAGTCAGTAAAATAAGCAAAGAGGTCTTGTGTTCAAAGCATCTAATAAAAAATGTGCTGGCCCTCTGTGTCAGCACAAGTGGGCAGTATACCCTACTTTGTGCTAGGATGGATAAAAACCAGTGATTTTTCAAAGAGCAAATTGATTTAAAGTCACAATTTAAATAATGATTTACATTTTTAAACAATCAATTATTGATTTAAATTGTCAACAAAATCTGATTTTAAAAAAAATTAAATTGTGATTTAAATCAATCTGATTTAAATCAAATCCACCCTAATTTGTGCCACTGTTCTTGGGCTATTGCCTCCGCAGAGCTACCATGGTACAGCTGTAGATTAGTGGCATTATGAGTTACTGTGTCAAGTCAAAATAATGTGCTTGAATATAAGGATGCAGAAAAAGGAAACCGCAGAAGTCTAAAAAGAGCTCTCAGCTTCTGCACTAATAGAAAGGCGGTCATCTAAAGCTGGCAGCTACATTTTAAATTCTGAAAGTTTCATTTTGTGCCAATTTTTAAAACAGCAATGTTTTCTGAAAGATATGCCCATCACGAGACCTTCATGCTTATGCTCTAAGTTAAATGTTTAGAGACGAGGCAGTGGAAAGAACAAGAACCAAGTGCTGTAATTAAAGTAATTACAATTGGTAAACCAATCAATAAGTAAATAAATAAATATGATGGGCCCCATTCAAATATTAGATCTCAGACGGCACATTTTAGCAGACTAGCTGCAGTACTAGGGTTAAGAACAGGAAAGAAATGGAAGTGCCCTAGCAACTAAAACTGCACTATTTATACTTGCAAAAGCATTTTTATTCTGTCTTGTAAAATTTTAGTTGGACAGCAGCACCAAAAAGTTTAATTATGAAAAATAAAGTCAACATGTTATTAGAGATAAAAATGTACAAGAATAAGCTATGAATCCCACCTGATGATCCAAATATATTGCATTCCTTTGAAGGTGATGAGAAAGAATCTCATTCTAGCAACCCGCATTCAGAGAGAAAAGAAGGAAGCAAGAAAGGGACAGATACGAAGATGTGAAAAGGTCAGTCAGAAAATATAAACTATACACTCTAAGTTCCAGTCATGTTTACATTATATGTAACATAACATTACACAATAACCTATCAAAATTATCTGATTCTACAAAGGACTAATGTAACATTTTGGATTTTTCTAGAATTAAGTTTAACATTTTGAAAAGCTAGGCAAAACTTTAGCGATACAAGGAAGCAAAATGCAACTGAAGATCTGACTGGTTTTATATAAGCATTAGTTTGCAGTTGTAGATTTAGCAATATTACCTGCAAAAGCCATTTCTGAACATTAACACAAAATGAAGAAAACCATCATGGTTGTGTGGAATCTACACAGACAGCTATAAACCCTTTGATACACTTGTGCACATTTCCTGCTTTTTAACACCAATTGCAAGTTATATCAAAGATGAGGAGACAAAATGAAATAAGACATAGTAGATCACACTGATCCTCTCTTACCTACTCTGGCTTCGGATCAGTATGTAATCTCTGCAATTTACAAAATTTAGACTGAGCTAAAATGAAATGTTTTTGAATGCATTCTTATATCTGTTTTATTGTAAATGCATTCAAATATCTACAGCAGAACTCAAAGGGTTAATAGCAGACCACCACAGATGCTAGGAAAACAATAGACACACCGAGAATCTACATCAAACGAAAGTCAGCAAGTCAGTGCTGTTGGAACAATGCAAGCTTGGATTAATGAATGGCTAAAAATTAGTGAAGATGGCACATGACAAACACTACTTCGTAGCTGACCTTTGGGCTGCTGGCCTCAAGTTTTAGTTGCATGAGTTGTGCTAACGTATGTTCCCGGATACTACTCAGTTCAGCTTGCTGCCTTCTCAGCTTTATAAGCAGGAGCGTCAGCTCCTCTGGCTGAAGAAGTATCGTGTGAGAAGCCAAAGAGTGGAAAATAGGTTAATCTTTGTCCTAAACAAGACTTCAGATTCATACTTGCATTTGATCAAGCTGCCTGTCATGCCATATCCAAATTAAACTGAACTGTTTGAAGCAAGGCAACTTGTAACATTTCTCAGTGGATTTTGACTAAAACCAAGAGGAAGAAAAGAGAATCTTAAAATGACAATTCTTTTCAACACTCGGATGACATAACAAAGGCCACATTTGCACGTCATGCTAAACCATGGTTTTGTGTGAACTCTCCACGCCTCTTGGCTGGGAACAGTAATAGAAATGTTTAGGGTGTTGCTTAAGTGTGTGTTTTTTAACCCTGTGCTTACTATGGCTACTTCCAAAAGAAGTCCACTTCAAACCATGCTTCTACAGGTGAGTTGTTTGAAATCAAGCCTACAAAATGTGAACTACAGTTCTAGATCTTGGGTAAGTGTGAGCTTCCATATTCCTAATCAGTCACTTGTTCCCGCTTGTACATATAATAAACCATGTGTTAGCACAATATGTAAAGGAAGGCAGCAAAGGTTTACCATGGTCACATGATAGTAAGAAATTACTGAATCTGTGCATCCCCAGGTTTCCCACAAATATGTTATGAGAATTCAAAGATATAGAACCTGACTATAGTACGTAATTGAATAAAATTCTAGTGAAAGGAAAAACAAAAACAAAAAAACACACACACCAAAGAATGTTTGAAAAAACTTCTCCAGAAACTAAGCACTGTAAAAAATAACACTCTTAAAGTTAGTAGATCCAAAACAGAACTTTCTTTTTCTTTTTTAAACAGCTATTTTAGGTCTTTTCGAAGGACTAATTTACAATCACATCTATTATTTTCATTAGATGTCTCAGCATCGCAATTAATATAAGCTAGAATTTGCAGATAAAAAAAATAAGCTATAGATGTTTGTGAATCAAGGAATAAACAAAGAGCCAAAACCGTCCTGTATTCTAGTAGAACATCATGTAACTATCCTATAAACACAGAGACAGGAGACTGACTCTTTTGCTACCCGATCAAAAACAGCGACTATATTTTAAAACGAGGCTCACAGGCAGCGCTCCACAGTCACTTGTGCTGTTTTGATTTCTGCCTATTTCTAAAGAATCAATGCAGGGACCAATTACCCTGTTTCCCCAAAAATAAGACCTAACCTGAAAATAAGCCCTAGTATGATTTTTCAGGATGCTCGTAATATAAGCCCTACCCCCAAAATAAGCCCCAGTTAAGTGAAACCCTGCCCTCCACCATTGTGCAGCACTGTGCAGCAACCAGAAGATGACATGACTGTATTTGAATAAATGTAGATTGTTGTACATGAAAAAAATAAAACATCCCCTGAAAATAAGCCCTAATGCATTTTTTGGAGCAAAAATTAATATAAGACCCTGTCTTATTTTTGGGGAAACACGGTATAAACATTCCCAATAGCATCTGCTGGAGATAACCATCCTTGCTTCTTGAAACCCTCAAGAATTCTTTTTCCTCTGATGTTTTATATTTGGCTCCACCCCTGCCACATACATTATACAAAACCTGGTTTGTCATGTTTTATTTTTGCCAACCTAAAATCTTATCTCTTTTTGAGCCAAAGCTCCCTGATTTTTCCTCTCCTCCTCCTAATCTAAGTCTTCCACAGGCAGTCTCTTCAACACTGAACATATCTATCTAACTATGCAAACAGAGTATCTTTGTGAGGAATCCATCTTTTCAGCTGATGCATGGGAGCATTGCTTGCCTGAATATTCTTATTTTTTTTCCTTAAACCTCACCACTACCTGCAACATGAGCTTAACTAGATGCCTGTAGGTTCAGACTCTGCGATTTGTATGAAAACCTTTTAAGTAATTCTGGTCATCAAGGCACATAAAAAAACTTGCTGTGACACAGATGTAGGAAGGTTGCTTTGCATATGTAGCTCTGGATGTATAGAACTGCAGTGATTTATTCACCTGTGCAAAACTTTTGAAACATGGACTGTTCTTTAAGTGCAATAAAAATGTTGCACTGTTTACATAGTCCCTTTTCTTACACACACACACAAAAATGGCAGGTCAAGTCCATTTAGACATCCACAAAATCAACTGGAATTCTAAGTGGTGTTGGAATAAATCCCTCAGATGTGATATTTTCATGCGATCCATAGGAGTTCCTAAATTATATAATACAAATATTCTATGGAACACGTTCCACAGAATTGTGGCTAAGTACATCAAAATCCAGCAGAGGGAGCAAGACTTATCTTCAGGAGCTACAGAAGTTCCATTATGCTTAATCTTTATTCCATGAACGTATGCATTCATGATTTCTCTTTGAGAAACATTATGTAGAACTAAATATAAAAACATTGCACAGAAGAAATAACAGCTTCTGTCATGAAAGCAGCCATGCTTGTGCCAAAGGCGGTTTTGAAAAATATATGCATAAATCTATAATCCTTGAACTACTTCTCAGATATTGAAAAGTAAAATACTTTTAATGAGGTGAATAAAAGCGTGCAATTAGCAAGCAGAGAGTTTCTTTTCCTAAGACAGCACAATGTATAACAAACTGCCTACAGCACCAATTTTCAAGCTAACTGCGACTTGTATTCTGTAGTCACTCTGGTAATTGGTATTTCTTCTCCGCAACTGAATTAACAACTTAATGGTAGGGCAATTTGTGAAAAAAATAGCAAAATCTCAAAGGTCCCTTGCTGTTGTCCTAGAGGTATCTGAAATAAAGTACCAGCTGGGTCGAAAGACTATTATGCCCAGATAGGAACTATACAGTACAACTAACTTTCAGACTAAAAGAACAGCAGATTAGCCTTGCAAAATTTAATGCAATCAAATAGATTTGACCCATTTGGAAGAAAACCCTTCATTTACTCAAGTGAACAAGAAAGGAAACCACAATTATCAGATGCTCGAAAGTCAAAATAACTATTGTACTGTGCGTTGCATTTTAGAGATTGTTTTAAAATAAAAAAATGATGGGCTAAATATAAAAATGTCACTCACCGTTTTGCCTTGCAAGCTCTGGGGAGTAATAGGCTGTACACTCAGAGCTGCTGGCATCGACCTTCTGTCAGGCACAAAGACATGCTGCTATGGGAGAAAAACAAACAAGCCCGAAGACAGTGTCCATTACAATTCAGGTTGACTGTCAAAGCTTCTACAATCAAAGGTTAAGTGTAATATTTTAAATATGATTTTCCAACTCATCTTTGGGTTTATGAAAGGTGTCCAAAGTGAAGGTGCTGGTTAATACCTTGTCAACACAAATACACTGAATCCACAGGGTTTTCATCTCAAACTTCACAAATGTCAAGAAGCCCTAACAGTCCAGAAAGCACTCTCTCAACTAATAAGGAATTGTCTCATTCATTTGCTTTTAAAAAACACATTTGCCATCTTATTTCCAAGGGGAAGACAAGAAGGTGAGCAAACAGGGGAAAAAAAAGTTATTTAATCTATAAAAATGTACATACTATTCTTCATTACTAATAAGGTAATTGCATTCTAATATTAGCAAGGGAGATCACCCTTAATTAGCTGCTTTAAAAATAGTTCATTGTGCGCTCTTCTGTAAGCCACAAATTAAAGAGGGGCACTGTTTGTAATACATGCCTGCACTGGGTAAATACAACGGCTTGCCAGATTGCTTCCTGATCCTTGGCAAACATGTCTCTTTTTCAAATACATAAGCCATTCCTACAGTAAGTCATTAAGACTGCAGTTTTAATTTGGGAACCATTCTTGTGATTGCAAAATAATACGTGTAATGCCCTTTAACAGTCAGAGACATGAAGGCTGACTATACGTTGTACATGGAGTGAACTTCTCACACACCGGCACTTTGCAACAGGGCACAGATAGTCAAATACAAATATCTAAACGCAGTATCTGTCAAAAAGGGTATATGTAACATACCTGCTGCTTGTGCCATTCCTGTATGTGGAAGCAGTGACTGGGAAAAGACTAGGTTTTCACTTTCCTTTATCATAACAGCTAAGTGCAAAATGCCTTAAGAACAAATGTGAAATGTACGATCTGCCCCCAGATATCTGCAAATAATAATAAATAGGGGATAGTGCCCTTGAGCAGTGGTTCCCAACTGTGGGTAACCCAGTTGCTCTTGGATTAAAACTCCCAGATACCTTCACTACTAGCTGTGCTGGCCAGGATTTCTGGGATTTGTAGTCCAAGAACATCTGGAAAGCCAAGGTTGGAACCACTGCCCTAGAGTATGAAATTGTAGTATGGATTCTAGCTCCCATTTTGCCATCTGGTAATTTTTAAAGCAATCTATATTCTTTGCCAAGTCCTTGCCCCAACCTGCAGGCACCCATTCATATCTTCAAGGGGCAGGGCCAGAAAAGTGAAATTTGTCTAAGCAAGTGTTCTTCCTTCCTCACACAAGGCCTGTCCTTGATGCACAGGGTTTTACAAATTTCTGTTCCCCAATTCAGTGCTCTTTAAGAGTAGCACTGTATTCTTGTGGACCACATGGGTCCTCACCCCAATACAGAAAGAATGGTTTCCCATTACTTACTCCATTTCATGATAGTAAGTCAAAGATTTGCCTACAAAAGCCCCATTTCTTACCTTTGAATGGTGCGGCCTATGTCTGCGGTCAATTGTTACATCTCCTCTTTGCACGGGGGAGGAGACTTCGGACCTGTAGTTCCTCTGAGGTGAATAGCCTTGGAAACCTGCTATTGAACCATGGGAAGGTGATGTGGGAATCAAATGCATTGTTTGATCAGCTATATTAATCATGGTTTTGGGACTACTTAAAGTACCGTGTCTAGTAAGCGTTGTTTGCTTATTGTAAAACTGCCGCTGTTGCCATTCGTAGAGTTGCCACATGGTATCATCCCGCATGGATCTCCTTTTGTCGTCAGCTGGCAATGTGCCAAGGGTCTTGTCATAAATCGATGGCGTTACACTGCAGACGCTTTCTGGCCTGGTTTTGGTGTTCCTTGGCAGAGTTCTATAACCTTCTGGATACCGAGGTACAACTTGGGCTCGGTGGCTTGGCATGTTTCTTGGTAACGTCTGATAGGAAATGATGCTGAAACAAGAAATCTTCAGTAATTCAAGAGATAAGTAGCCATGGAAATAACCGGCACATAATTTTTAAAAAACAAATTATTGAAATAATAAATAGTCTAAGTACAAAAATTATAATATTGGGGAGAAATAGAGTGGTCTTTCTGCTGTGGTCTCAGTCTGCCAACACAGCAGTGATGACACAAGGGTTGCAACATACAAATCTATACATTATAGGCCTCTTTTCAAGTACACAGTGCAATGCTTAACAGATACACTGGGTATGATTTTTCAGATGAAATTATCTGTTCCAGGGAGAATTATTATCTTTAGACAGGCTGGAAGTATAATATAAGACACAGTTAAGATCTGACTGTTCACCTACTGATTTTCCTTTGCAAATCATATTTCCTTTGGCTGTCATATAATAAAGGTTCACAGAAATGACCTTACGTACATAGTCAAAAACTATGGTCTTCTAGCTATGAAAAAACACCACATCTGAAAATCCAAATCCTCAAATGTTTACATACCAATAATTTTTCTTGATAATTAGTACTGCACCTGACTTGTAAAGAGTAAGGACATATTTATGGTGGTGTTAGACACTAAACCCCTCAGGTTTGAATCACACGTTTTATTGACTGCAACTATTGTTTTCTCCACAGTATGGCATAAAAATAAGAACATATCTACAATAAAAGTAAGACTCAGCTGACCTTCAAACACAGCTACATATTCAAAACTTTGTAAGAGAAATCTAACAAAATAGTTTTGAAGAGGGTAAATAGCAATAATTCTCTGCTGCCAAAATATTTTTTTAACATGCAGCTCATTTTAAGCAAATTATCTCTAATTTTCCAGGGCACCATGAAATCATGCTCAAAGGTGAATGCTACTCAAACTGATAGGAGAGCACCCCACTCTTTCACACGCTGCTATGAAGACCATCATCAATCTTGTTCTGCTACTTCAGAGGAGTGGGTGAACTCAGGGGATTCGGGGGGGCCACGTTTGTCCTCCAGACACCTCTATGGGATGCGTGAAGCACAAAATGACACGTTTTGACCATTAAGGAAGGAAGAGAGGGAGAGAGGAAGAGAGGGAGGAAGGCTAGGAGGGCAAGAAGTGAAAAATGCCGCTCCTCAGTCATCAAGGAACAAACAAATCACAAATTGTTTGTAGTAGAAGAAGCTCTTGGGGTGTTAAACTGTAGGACACCAGGAAGCCCTCCTTTCCCAAGAACCATGCATTGCTTACTAAGTCACATTTACACAGAACAATGTAACACAAAGGCCAGGTATACTTTATTCACACAGTGGGGGATGGATGCTTCAGGCACACAAACTCCAACAACAGCAACAACAATTATAATGTACTTTGGTTGATTCTGACTTATGGGGACACCTTCCAGGCTTTACTAGGTATACAGTATGCAGAAGTGGTTTACAATGCTCTTCTTCTGGGGGCACCCTGGAACTGTACAGCTTGACTAAGTCTACACAGAATGCCTCTTCTCTCAGGAGGCACACTGGAGAACCGAACTCTTGACCTCTGACCAGGTAGATACTCAGGTTGGTGAGCTCTCCAGCTACAAATGCAAATACAGTGGTGCCTCGCTAGACGATTGCCTCGCAGGACGAGGAAATCGCTAGACGATGGCTTTTTGCGATCGCTACTGCGCTTCGCAAAACGATGGTCTCCTATGGGGAATTTTCGCTAGACGATGAGGTTTCCCCATAGGAATGCGCCGACTAGTGGTCAAAAGCTGTCAGTGCATTCCGACGGGGACCCGCGCTCGCTAGACGATGTTTCCCTATGGGAGATTTTCGCAAGACGACTGAGTTTTCCCTTGGAACGCATTGAAGAGATTTCAATGCATTCCAATGGGAAAACGTGCTTCGCTAGACGATGTTTTCGCAAGACAGCGATCTTCGTGGAACGGATTAACATCGTCTAGCGAGTCACCACTGTATCCCTGATACGTTTTTCTCTCTTCTTCTGATTTCCTTGCCTGCCTCTCCAATGCCTGGGAAGGGAAGGAGGGAGGTACTACAGACACTTCACAGCACTGAAGCATTTAACCCATCTAGCAGAATTCACTAGACAGCAGTTCAAGTTGCAGCGTGAATTTCCATTCTGCTCTTGCCTGAAACCTTCTCGCTGCAGCCAAGGCTCATCCATTTTCAAGGACTTGAAGGAAGACAACCAGTCTACTGTATTTACAAAATTGAAGAGGACATCTTCCTGTTAACATCTTTTCCTGCTAGTAAGCAAGTTAGGAATGTAGGAACATACAAAATGGCCATATCCTGAGTCAGACCATTGGTCCATCTAGCTCTGTACTGCCAACTTGGACTGGCAGCAACCACTGACTCATGTTTCCAGCAAGATTCTTTCCTAGCCCTACCGGGAGATCCCAGATATTCTTTGGCACTCTCCCTGCTGAGTAATAAGCAGGACTGAGCTGGCTGTCTTCTAAAATCAGACAAGATTAAAGTATTCAGAGAGGTGTGGTGATTGTGCATGGGGGGGGGGGTATGGTGGCAGGTGGTTTCTAAGGTGTTTGCTTCTTCATGCCCTTCTGCCTCCATATAAGAGATAGATGGTTTGCTGTTCTTTGCCAGTTCAAGCCCCTGAACCTTACCACTTATGACTTGGAAGAAGTGAGTGGTTGTTGAGGGAAGGGAGGCAGATGGAAATAGGAGGCAGAGGGAAAAGAAGTTATAGAGGATGCGAAGAGATGTAGCTGAATTGAGTCCCAGTTCTTGCAGCTGCCTGGTACAAACAGCAGCCATGCAAACTCTGAATGCTGCAAGTTGATTTCAAGCTATGGAAAGGTAGAGTAAAAACAGCCACAAAGTTTGTTTGTTTGTTGTTCCATTAAAATGCATGAGGTATTACATGATTAGCACTGGGGTGGGGATTGATCCCTCTATCTCACTTTCACTATTTATGTTTTATTGGCTTTCCTGAAATTAATTACATTGCTTTTAGTAGTATACATTAAAGTTTAATATACCAGTACTTAAGCATAAAGAGAGAGAGAAAAAAAAATCATTTATTCCAAACCAGTAAACAATGGCAAAATCCCTACCTTTCTCTTTTACAAATTAGCTTTAAGCAAAGCAATCACTTCTAAGTATATGGCCTATGTTAACAATTTCATCCATATTTAACTAACAAGATGTTCTCTATGATCAAGAGGATTTGGATCCTGCCAGTTAATGTTTCGTTAACAGCTTTGGCCATTATAACTCCAAGAATGGAATGAGTTTGTTCTGGAATACAGCCAATGTAATAATACTGTGACAAAAGCTGAAGAAAGAATTAAAATGGGTAGATGCACAGTTTCTACGTCTGTTTAAACTGAAAACACAAACCATTTAATGCAGACATAATGCGATAAAATTCTATTTGCAAATGCCTAAATCAGTCAGTTTTTACGTGACATGCTCCATTCTGTATCATGAACTGGCTGCATCTAACATTGATCACACAGAAGGGGATGGAACTGTGGACTTGCCCATTCCCTCCTCTCCCTATATGTAAATTTATCCCTCTTTCTTTTTTACTTCTGTACTAAAGTAGAGCATGGTTTACTGCCAAGGCAGGAAGCTGGCCAAGCTAGCCACAGGTAGTGTCCAGCATCAGAGCAGAAAAAAACCTATACTGATTGTTAACTCTAAAAGGGGACAGAGAGAATGCTGTTCATGAGAGGAAATATGGTGTGAAAGCACACAACACCCTCCCACTTCTACTTCTGTCACAAGACTGGAAATGTTAAGTCTGTACTAGATCTGAATTCTGTCACAAGCTTTCTCTGTTTCACATTTTTAAATGCAAAACCTAGTACCTCAGAAAATAAATAGCACCCTTTACATGACAATCTATAACAAATATTCCACAGGAACACCACCACCAGCAGCAGGAACGTATTATGCTCCGCCCATGCTTGTACCTGGGGATTGTAGAATCCCCAGGTTGTATTAAACCAGGGACTGTCTTATTCCAGTGAACAGGGCTTACATCTGCAAAAGGAAATCCTGGATACATTGTGCAGAAGTGAACACCCTCCCAACGGTCTTCACAATGGCCCATTGTATAAATGCTACCAAGAAACAGGATTCTGCTCCCTACTGCTAACTATGCAGTTTAAAATTACATTCCGGTTCTCAAACTATTCAAAACTGACTTCAACAACTGAATCTACAGGATGCTGTTTTAATATTAATATTTTATTATTTTATTTTTTTGTTCTTTTTTGTATGATTTTTTTTGTTTTTATTCGCCATATTGTTGTCTATTTTGTGATATGGTGTCTGTGAAATGTTTAGCTTTTAACTTGTGAACTGCCCAGAGTAGTGCTAAATGGGGCAGTATACCTACCTACCTACCTACCTACCTACCTACCTACCTACCTACCTACCTACCTACCTACCTACCTACCCACCCTAATAATTAATTGAATAAATAAATTATATCCCAGACTTTGCTTACCCTTGCCCAGAATTTCAGTCTTTCAGTGAAAGATTTACTGTATATAGGTTCTGACAAACTTCATCAACACTGCCTGGTTTTCAATATATATTTTTAAGAGAATTGCCGAAATTAAACAGAGTACTGGGACTGTTTCCAGTGTTGTCTCTTATTATTATCCTCTTTATATCATGCATTTCCTCTTCTACTACTCAAGACAACACATGTTAAAACAACAACAACGAAAAACAAACGCTAAGCTTGCTGCTAAAATTGGGAGCCAACTGTAATCTATTAGTAGAATAGGACCCCTGTATCTGTAGTGGATCTGTTCCAAGCCCCTTGCGGATGGAGAACAACACGAATTATAGAGGATGCTATTTTACTAGCGAACATTACACATAACATGGTCTCTGGCTCCCTCTAGTGGCAACTTCTGGTAACTTCACTTTTAGAAATATATATTTCTAGGATTTATCTTTTAATATTTTTAATATTTTCACACCATGGATAAGTGAATCAGCAGATACTGAGCCCACGGATAAGTGGGTTCTGCTGTACAAGGAGAAGAAAACTTGGATGCATAGTGAAAGCAGTACAATGTGCAACATTCATTTTGCAAGGAAACAAAGACAGATTTTTTTAAAAAAGGTTCTAGACATTAGAAGACACTTTGGTGTGCACACATTTAATATAAATGTATGTCTCAGGTAGATTTGTGACTATTTGACTTTCAAGGTGAACATGCAGAAGTCAGAAGAAAACCAGACTATGTAAAAGTTCTAGAAAACAGCTAATGCAAATTAATCTATATCCTCTTCTTCTTGGAAGTTCAACTGAAATGTATAATTTCATTTTTTTAAAACACCTTTTACACCATGGATAAAAACTGGTACTTTGACACAACTTTTTTAAAAATAAAATTGAAATTTAAAGTGCATCCTAGTTATTTGAAATTTGATTTTGGATGAAAAAAAGTAAACATTTTAAAAATTAGGTTAACATTAAATGAACTAGCTATAAGGATTTCCCCCCCCCCCCCTGTTTTCCAAATGGTTTGAATCATTTGGTTACAAGATATGAAGTATCAGTGAGAAACTCAAGTTAAATTGGCCTTTTTTCCCTTGCTGACTTAAATCAAGCTACATTCTTGTAGTGACATTACGCCATGAAAGATTCATTTAAAGTGAATTGCAGGAACATAATATTGCATAAAAAAGCATTATGGAAGCAATATCGCTCTGCCTTTTCTTATGCAGAACTACATTTCTCATCCTCACTAGACTTACAGTGCCAATCATGCAGAGATTCTAAAGCGTTTAGTTCTCTGAAAAAGTACTTGAAATATACTGCTGACATATTCCTGTTCTTGTGTATCTATTTCTGAAAATATAGAAAAAAATTGAATGAAGAAAAAAAACCACTGTCAATTCTATAACACTGATTTTAAATGATTCCATGGACCAGTTACTGAACTTTAACAATTTTATTTTAAATGGTTTACATATTAGAGAAGGTCTCTAATGTGTCAAAAATGAACAATTAAAAAAAAATTAGGTCACTAATATGTCTCCTACAACATATAATCCGAACTAGTAATCTGGAAGGCAGCAAATGTGTCATTCATTCCAGTTCCTTCCCTTAAATATTCTTCAACAATATTTTCATGACATAACTTTTTGTGTCAAAGATTGTATGAAAAAATATTTGCTATTGAAAAAAATCACTGCCCCGTTGAAACACAAATTGTTTGCAATTAAGTTATACTCAGTAGTAACACTTCATCCCACCTTTCCACCAATGAACTCAAGCAGTGCATTCACCCTTTTCCCCCACCTCAATGTCGTGTGTAGAGATGAGCATGAACCACCGAACCAGCAGTTTGTTTTTCAGCTGACCAAGTGTTTGGTGCTTCTTAGCCCTGCCTTCTCCAGTGGGTGTCTACTCAGAGGCAGCACAACTGGGGTGTTGCTTCTGAGTGGGCGCCCGCTGGAGGAGGCGGGGCTGGGAAGTACTGAACACCTGGTCGGCCAAAAAACAAACCAGCAAGAACTGCCAATTTGGTGGTCTGTGCCCATTTCTAGGTGCGGTAACTCAGAATCAGACAGACTGATTAGCTCAAGGTCATCCACTGAGTTTCATGGCTCAGTGAGGACCAGAACCTAGGTCTCCTAATCCTAGACCATCACCCTAATTTCTACATGACAATAGATCTATACAGTTACAGCCTTGGCATGGAATTATGTAGGCTTGATAGATGAAACCCAAATTTAACTCCCAGCATCATCAGCAAGAGTGGGAAAGACCACTATCTGTCTGAGAAAGAAAAGTGGGCGATTTTTTTAAAATCAGTTTTTGAGGAACCCTAAAACATCAGTTCTGCTAGGCACCCCAAAACATGGCAAAATCGCTTCCCGATAAGAGGGTATGACGGGACTTTTGGAGCAATTAAGTTTTTATTTTTTAATGATGAAATTTGGATATTGAGTAGCTGAATTCTGGAGCACTGTGGTTTGCGTACCTCTGATCTAGACGAAAGAGTGAGATGGAACAGTAGATAGGTATGCAAAAAGCCTTTCAAGTCAGTGGGCTGTCACACTTAACCATTACCACCACTCCAAAATCTCTGGAAGGTATTATATAAACCAAAACACATCTAAGTATTAGATAGATTTTGTTTGAACTCCTGTATCAATCAGTAAGCAAAATAATACATAGTCATTTCAAGACTCCTCTGGAGAGTCATGCAAAATTTTACAGTAGCATTTATTTATCTACTTTATTTTTCTGCTGCCTTCCTCCTGGTGAAGGTACCCATGAAACTGAAGCACAGTATACTTTGACACAAAGATAGCAGGAATGCAAAAGTGCAAATTGCAACTACTCACCCTCTTGTTTCTTCGTCTTGCCCCTTTCCTCTCTGTATTTTAATCCACTGTTCCAACTGCAGCATGGAATTAGTTCTCTGAATGACACGTTCAGATTCTATGTGTGAGTGAATAGTGTTGTGATGGATTCCATCTCCAGCATCTCCCATAATAAGGTTGACAGCTTTCTCAGACCCATTTAAATGAATGGGCCTATAATGTCCTGACGGAACTGAGCTTACTGGCAAGGTCCCGTACTCGGAATTCTGTTTCACACTGTTGATTTTTGTTAAGGGTCTATCACGCCCAACTTTTTGAAAACCATATTTTTCTGCTTCTAAGGCCTTTTTGTCTTCTACTCTGTTCACTTCTCTGTTTCGCTGATTATTCTGTGCCTCTGGTTTAATTAGCACCCGGTGGTTTGCAATGTTATTAACTTCCCGAGGAGGTGTATTTTCAGCAGTTATCTTATCTACTCTGAAAAAAAGAAAAGAAAAAGAAAATGCACTTGAGAACAACATCACTAAAAATATGCTGAAAGAGGTACAATTTCCTCTGTCTAAAAATATCCCATTTCTTTACCACTGAGGGTCTCACAGCATTTACAGGCAACACAATCGTATCAAATACAAGTTCACAGGCCTTAGCAGAAGTGTTGAACTCTAAATCCAATCTGATGTACTGTAATTAATATCCAAACAGAAAGGCAGCCTCGGTCACAGTATAATCACTCTGCTTGAACGCCTTCTGATTCACACTACCTTAGAAAGATAAGGGAGAGGAAGGGCTGGCTCTGATAAGGCTATTGCCTATGCATAGTGGGGGATTAGGACTGCTTTACCATCCCACTCTGAGCCCCTTCCCCATCTTTATGACTATCCAGGCACTGGCATCTCATTTCTAGCATGTATAGCCCCTTTCACATGATAACTGCATGAAGGGGCAACATGTACAGAAAAGAGGAGACAAACCAAATTGCAGGTTCCACTCTGACATAGCTGTCATTTGTCCTGCCTTAGATGTAACTATTTGCAGTTTATATCTATAAATCTCAATCTTTGGAAGTTTCCTTGGGACATAAGTGATCAGGGTTCCAGATCCCAGGGCTGTGAATCTACATAGAGAACTATGTGTTGATGCTGGGATGGAGGAAGCACACACATAATATCTTTAACTTCACAGCACATGATCCAAAACAGAAACAAAATGTATTGTGGCATTTTTAAGACTACCCAATTTATTGTAGTGTCAGCTTTTATGGGTTACAATCCTCTTCTTCTGACACACTGAAAGCTCTCGCTGAAATAAATCTGTTAGTTTTAAAGATGCCACAACACTTTCTTTTTGTTGAATTGGACTAACACATGTTCAAAATGCTATGTACAATCTGGGAACTGCAACCTAGATCAGAGGGGGGGGGGAGTTGTTTTTGTAGTAATTGTAGCCCCCAAAACATGACTTTCTCAAGCTATGATTTAGGCTTATATACTTTGGATTTTTTATATACAAGTGTCATGAAAACAGGATGCCTGAGAGCAGAAGTACAGCCAGTCTGGAGCCCATCCCCAACATATGCAAATGCTATGTTTGTCAAAATGGGCCCAGAAGGGTTCCCCAGTTCTATCCCACAGACTGAATTCTTTGGCTTTTAGCAGATGTACAAGATGGGGACTTCTCAGTTGCTAGCTCTTCTTCAGCTCTCATTCATGACATTAATATTTTGCACATTCAACACTATTGTATTCCTAGGTCATCTTATAACTAGGCCATTTTATACAGTGCAATAAGAAGTAATAAAATCTGGAACACTCAAACAAAATGCTGCAGCAGCAACTTCAACCATAAGCCAGCAGTGAAAAACACCACTGGTACCTACCACTGCTGAAATTCTATCTTCTATATTATTACAAGGTATTTTTAAAAGAAATAGATAAATACACTGAATTCAATTTGGCAACTGCAAGGGAATTTAAAAAACCTTGATAGCAAATTTCTTTGATTTTGGAAAATCACAATCTGTGACTTCTTTTAACAAACCCAAACCTCTGGAACCTTGATTCATTTTAAGCCAAAGTCTTCTGTAATGGAGCCTCTATGCAGTACTGATTGTCTCGCAGGTTCCTGATGCCAGCGGTTTCAGCATATAAAGAGGAACAGATTCTATTTTAAACTTCACATGGCCACCAACATCATCAATTTAATTCAGTTGGTGGTAGTTCATGTCAGTTATTATTCATCTTTTGGAAACCACTTGTGGCTTCTGTAATTACAGCAGATGAAATATTTGCTGACTTGAAACTGTGGTGTAAAATAATTGTACCCTTTCTGAGGCTGCAACAGCTGCACTGTTAGCACATTTCCCCACAAGAAATCCAGATGCTGACAGATCAAGTAGTTTTCTTACATTCTTCTTTTCTGTACTGTTTCCAGATCAGCAGCTCAATATTCTCTCCAATTTCAGTCCCACATCCTACTGGCTTCTACTCCCTCATACCAATCACCATTACTCATGCACATTTTGCCATCTAGTTCTCGCCCTTCCATTTTTAATTACTATCTATTTTTCTCCACTCGTGAAAGATCTCTCTTCCTTACATCATTTTTTTTGCATTCAACTGCCAACTGCATTTCATTTCCGTTTTACACATCAGGGGGGAAAACTGGAGAATTTTGTGAAAAAACTGCTCCCTTTGCCCAAAGATGTTTTCTGAATTTATTCTGAACTGGAAAATTAGAAATTTGGGGGAACACTGAAAATACTCATAATTTTTCTTCCTCTTTTGGAGTTAAATGCTACAGTATAAATGCAAGGATTAATTCACTGAAAGTGTATAGTGTGAATATTTTTATGTAAGACACTCTACATCAGTAGAGAATAATAATTTCCAAATATAATGTAGAGTAGGGGGTGGACAACAGTCGTCGTCCAGATGCTTTTGGATTACAACTCCCATAGTCCCTCACCTCGGGCTATGGTGGTTATGACTGATAGCCTAAGAACATCTGGAAGGCCACAACTGCTCATTCTTGCTCTAAACACAACACTCAAATCCAAAATGCATTTCTGTACCTAGAGTACAGAACAAGAGGACACCGTGAGATGGTGGTGGCCTCTTCTATTGATTGCTGATCCAGTGACTGCTATTGTTCTTTTGTTAATTTTTTATCATTGGAAGAAACTAAGAAACATGATAGGTAACAGTAATGATAGGCAGGAGTTTGAGCTCTTCCTCTAGTTTTGAGAATACAGTCAACCCTCGACTTGCGAACGGCCCTAGTTACGAACATTTCGACTTACAAACCGCTCTGATAGAAAAATATTGACTCGACTTGCGAACTTAGATTCGAGTTACGAACAAAAAAAAAAGCCTAAGTCATCTTAGGTTAAAAGGAAAAAAAAAAGAAAAAATTCTGCCCCTAGTGGTAGGAACGGATTAACCGGCTTTGCATTAGTTCCTATGGGAACTAATGATTCGAGTTACAAACCGCCCCTCGACCTAAGAACCAAAAACAGCCGGAACGGATTAATTGGTTTTCAATGCATTCCTATGGGAAATGCTGATTCGACTTACGAACTTTTCGACTTACAAACTTCCTTCTGGAACGGATTAAGTTTGTAAGTCGAGGGTTGATTGTATCTGAATTTTCCTCTACACAAAACTAAGGGGTATTTTTGAGCAGGGGTTAGGCAACATGTGTTTGTCCAGATACTGCTAGACTACAACTCCTGTAAGCTTCACTAATGGTGAGGGATGTGGCAGATAGATTCCAACACATCTGGGAAGGTCATAACATGAGAATGCAAACATTTTATCTCGTCCTTGGCAAGTATAGAAATCCAAGAACTTAAATAATCCTAAAGGATTATTTTCTTGCACTTTGGAAAACAGCTTTTAAAAAGCATAACCTTCTCAGTTGCTTTTCAGTTACCTACTGAAATAGGTATTGCTATTTATTTGTATTTTCTTCTTTAAAAAAAACACCAAACCCTAACATTTTTATGGGACCTGAGTACTTTCAGCAGAGAAAGCTATTTGCAGGGGCAACTACAGGCCAATTGCTTCTTGAGGTAGGAAGTGAAATACTGCTTCATTACATGACACCAGCAGTGCCCCCCCCAAAAAAAGGTGGGTGAAGAAAACACAATGATGGCTGTCTCTCCTTGCCAGCCTAGAAGTGGGAGAGGAGGAGGAAATAGCACTTGCAATCGGAGAAAGGTAAGTACACTGCAGTGGGAGCAGAAAAAGGCAGCACTGTAGCTATGCTTCCACCCACAAGGATGCCAGAAGAGGAGGAGGACGGAACTCTCCCACCAAAGATGAAGATGCAGGAGCAAAAAGCCACAGCACTCCCACCAATGCAAGAATCCAGAGCCATCTATTTCCTGAATTCCTGGCTCTAAGGTTGATCACACCTTGCCCCTTTTATAGGCATTATAGCTTTTCCTTGAACTTTGCTGAGAAGGAAGCAGCCAGGCGAGTGTTGGAGATGTCCTTTTCCAGTGTCAGCCTGTGCCTCCCTTTTACCTCAAGTCAGTGGACACAGTCTGGTTGATGGGAGGAGAGAAAGGGATTACAGAGGAGAAAGAGAGAGAAAAGTGGCCACTCAAGAGGAATCTGAAAGGGGGCATTAGGTTCTACTCTTACTTTCCTCTCCCCATCCCCTGCTCTATCTGGAACAGGGAAATGCTAACAGAGCTTGACTGGCACTCACTTCAGCAATGTGGGAAGCGATGGTGGCTCATCTGAAAACCATCAGAGTTGTCTAGGAAACAAGAGTCACATCCTGTGTTGCTCTGCTTTCCCAACTTTCTTCCTTCCACTGGGAGGTTTGCAACCCTCGAGGTGACTGAGGTATTTTTGGAGGGGAACGGACAATAATGTAAATCTATTTATTGCTCAAAGGCTAAGGTGTCCTACATTGAACCTCTGCTACATTCCCCAAACGATTGCTCAAGCTTACCATTCCTTGCTCTCACTTGTTGAAGGTGGTCCCATAAAATGACATCTCACTGAAGCCACTCTTAAAACCTCCCTTGGATTAATTTCCCTGTATCATCGAGAAAAAAGTCTCTTCCACCTCAACTTTACTGAGACTCCACTTGCAGATAATACAACCTCTGATTTGTAAACACAGTCAGCTCCTACTATTAGCATGAAATTGCTGAAAACTGTGCACAATAAATACATACCATCTCTGACTGACCTTTAAAAGGATATGCAACATATTTTAATACTATAAGAGTATACTTCAGTATCCAATACTAGTGGAATCAGATCTCCCTTCTCTTCATCCTATGTAGCCCTCCATGGCATGAAAGAACCTGCTGTCGAGGCCTCCCCAGGTCTCTGAAGCAGTTTTTAGGAGACAGAGGGACTTGCAGGGAGGATTAACAGTTGTGGGGGATCTAGAAGAGGCACACCATTGGACCCTGGCCATAACATGCAAAGAGCCAGCACAGTATTTAGAGTTATCTAAAATCCGGTAGGAATAATGTACCCACATGAGAGCTTACTTCATAATTTGAGTGACAAGTTTAAATGGCTTCTCGCTTATTTAAAACAGCTAGGATTAATTACTCTCTGTAGAACCTGCAGGGCATTATTAAACCTGGTTCTACTTATTTTTTTAAGAAATCCCACCAGACGTCATTATGTGAGAGTGCTTACAATCAAGTCTCTAAGGCAAAATAACTTCTGTAAAATGTATATTAAATATATTCATTGCTATAAAGCAGAAAACTAGGAAAAGGGTTATGCTCCTGTGTGTATGCATGTATGTGTGTGTGTTTATGGGTGGAGGGAGAGAGAAAATAGAAAAGGCCGTTAGTCAAAAGTGATTGATTCAATGTTTAATGCTCCTTTTAAATATAGAAGGTGTACCAGTGAATGTTCAAACAACAAATTGCTATTCTTTGGCATAAAAAAAGGAAGAATAAAGAAGGCAAGAACAGATTCAGAATTCCTGTCCTTTGCCCCTGCTTGTATGACTATTGGTAGGGTGTAGCTAGTTCATTATTCCCAGGTTTTGGAAGCATGCAAGTCTAATTTGGAAGAACCACCCCAACTACTAAAATGCAGTATTTCAATAAAAGGGAAGAGTGAGGGAGGGTGACAAGAATCTCTTTAATTTTTTGCAGTTACCTTCTAGTCTTCAGAATGCTGAAGGGAAACTGGGTTTAGGAATTTTTTTAACTGAAAAAGAGTTTTGACTTTATAAACACTAATCTGTAGCAATAAGCTACAAAAAGTGAACTGAAGTTCTTTTCAATTATAGAGGTATTATTCATTCACAGTATGCATCATCCTGCCCAGGCATTCCCTTTTCTTTCTCCACAAAATCCAAGATGTACAGCTTGATTCTTTTTTTTTTTTTGGAAGATTCTAAGAGATACTTGGTTTGATTTGTTTGAAACAACAGAACGTTAAATGTTTTAACCACCCTTTAACGAAGAGGAACACAATCTTTAAAATATTTTTTGTTTTTTAAATGGTTGTCTGCCTAAAATCATAGCAATACTGCTAAGGATGACGTCGAATGCACTAATTTTCATGGGGAAAAATCACCTTGGCTCAAGTTATATAAAGCCATTTTATAAAACAGGACAACCGGACAATAAAACACAGACAAACTGGGATAAAATCATAGCCAAACAAGTGGCTAACTGTGTGTTATTACTGTTATTACTCCTTCCCTCACAAATTAATGACTCATACAAAAAAAGTGTCCTGAAAAAGAATGGATTTTTCCTGATGGAGACGGATGGAAACATAGTGATTCCTTGTATGCAATCTTGCGAAGTCTGAAAGAGCAGGTAAGGAGGTTGTATGCACAACAACATACCCTTTATGCAAAATAAAGAACAACTGAAATGGATGTTTCAAATCTCAACACCGTTTTCCAATAAAATGTTTTTTTTACCAAGCTAACAACTATCCGATCAGACTTCGTTACTCCAAGATGTATCTGCTCAAGAAAATACAATGAAGGCCAAGTAAAGGTTCCCAAACTTTTTTGCCCCGTAGACCACTAGCCAACTTATTTGTTTTCCGTAGACCCCCTGCCCCCTGCAAAGCTTTGATACAAGTCTAAACTTGCACCCCAATTTTTTTTTCTCTCTGACGTGGACCCCCTGCAAGTCGAAATCAACCCCTGGGGGTCCATATAGACCACTTTGGGAACCTATTGTAAACGGACAAAGATTTTATGGGACGGTCAGCTTGCGTTACCTTTTCACAGGTTCTGTCTGTACGAGAGCCGCATCTATCATGGCTTTCATCCACAGCTCCATTTCCTTGCCTGTATCTGTGCAGAAATAATAGGTCCTCATGTTTGGATGAGCTGCCTGATTGGAGATGACACGGTCATTTTTACAGGGGGAAAGTTATAACAATCTGTAAAAAAAAAAAAAAAAAAAGCAAGAAGAGAGGAAATCAAAGAACCTTACTTGTTTCCTTAATCAGTAATTCATTGCTTTCAAGATTTATGCAGGCTGGCTCTAAAATCTCATCACACAATAAAGAATACAATGTTATTCATCATCATGCCCATCTTTTCTGGCAATTATACTAGGGAAAAAACATTAGTATTAAATTTGTAATGCCTTGTATTTCTGTGCACCTTCTAAGTGATTTTTACGAATTGCAGGGGAAAAATTCACTACAGGCATCTGGGACACAAAGATGATAGAAATATATTGTCAGATATTTAGAAAAAAAAGCAAAATAACAAGTTATAAAATATGCACTCACCTATTAAAACATGAAGTGTGATTTAGCTCCATTTTCATCAAGGACAGCCCAGAGAAATTCAAATCCAAGAAACAAAATGTGACAAATGTTTAGCAGAGGAAGAACTTTAACATATTATGCATCTATTAAAGACAACAAATCCAAAAAACCGATTATGGGAATTGAAGGGCAACATTTTGGAGTGCTGTTATTCTGCTCTTCTCCAAGTTAGCAAAGGTTTTTTTTTTGGGGGGGGGAACAATACTGAGAACCTTTAAGCAATCCTAATTCATAAATTCAGATAAGATTGTGATTAACTCACTGCATATACCCGGGATGGCAGAGAAGACCCAAATTGGGGAGAATTGGGCCAACAAGCCTCTTTCTTAGGCTGGGACCACTTGTATAGGTGAACAACTATCTGTAGAGAACTGAAAAGCTTACAAGGAGCAGAGGGTGTTAGACAGCAGATGAGTGCGATGGAACCCCTTGGAGACATGACAGAACTATTAAAGCTGTGGAGTTGCCCTGAGACACATTTTCTCAGGGGATGCAGGGGTATTCTACTTTTGTAACTTCACAAGTACCGTAAATAAACCCCATAATAGTTAAGGGCAAATAGATTTTCTATAATGGTGCTGCAAGGTAGGGAAGAATTGTATGTAAACACATAAGGTTGCAGGAATTAAATTCAGCATGTCTAGGAGAAGGTATCAGATTATCATTTCAAAGTACAAATGAATATCTCTGACAGGCATCCCCTTGACATATATACTAGGCTGAACAACATCCTTCCAACACTGTTTGGCACGCTGAAAAACGATACAAGCTGTAGAAGCAGGATTTTGAAGTCAACAAGGCTATAAAATTCATAGCCCCTTGCAGAAGTTTCCAATTTTTGGCAGACTCCTGGTACTCCTACAAAGGGCATTTTCAAAGCATGGAATTGCTCTGTTTTACAGTTCTGCATAACAAATTAAAATACTGGGCAGTCACCTGTTGTTGCAACAGAAAAATGCTGCTAGGTCAATTTCCACCCATCCCACAGTACGTGGCTGAAAATCCTGTTGCTGTTAAGTTGTGCTGTGTGAGGTTGATGACATTTCTGATTTCTTCCCTAAAGGTCTCACAGCTCCTGGGGAATCACTTTCATCATTGGGAAGCTGCTTGGGGGCACAGGATGGGAAGTCCTTTAATTACCAAAAACTGCTGCCAGTGGGATGGCTTTACAGCCAGCAACGGTTCTTGACAATTAAAGACGTCTCTGTCCCGCCCCATGGCCCCCAAGGCTTCCTAATGATGAGAGTGATTCCATAGAAGCCTTGAGACCTTTGGAGGAAAAATCCGAAATGTTTTCTTTCTGAAAAATTGCCATGGCTGATGATGTCATCAGCTTTACACAGTGCAACTTACAGCAACAGGATTTCACTCAAACACTGTAGACTGCTGGGTGGGTGACGACTGACCTGGCAACCATTTTTCTGTTACAGAGACAGATGACTGCTCAATGTTTTGATTTGTCTTACACTGTAATTTAAATAACAGGAGTTTAGCCTATATGTTTACAAGTATGGGTTCATGATCAATGTAAACATGACAAACTCAGACTCAATCATATCCTCACCTTAAAAGCGTACTTGCGATTGATGTGATCTTCAGGAGACAGCATAGATATCTGAAAGCTGGGAAGAAGTATGCTCCCCAATATTCCTTCTTCTTTTTCATCTGGGGATGACATAAAAATGGTTGATTACAAATGGTAAACTGAGGTCAATCTATTTTGAACAAAAGCAGAGTAGACATTTGTATTTAAACGTTTCCTAAAACACGCAAGGTTTTTTTTGTAGAAAAAACTCCCAGAGCAAATCTTGACATTTAGTACTTTCATAGTTTTCATTACAACTTGTTAGTTAGAGCTATCTAGACAACACCGACACATGTCTCAAGACTAGGGATCAACAAGTAGAGGACAAGGAGCTTTTGAAAGAGACACCAGTTGGCCCATCAGTTGCCCAGGTGAGATCTGTGCACGAAGCGAGCAGTGGCTGTGGAAAACAGAAGTGCTGGGGAACCTCTTCGTGAAGAATGGGTGAGGAGGGCCTAAATTCCAGGCTCTACCCCCTCCTTAAAGCAGGCCTCCTATGCAAAGAAAAATGGTTGATTGTACATATGGTACTTAATAGCTCATCTGAATCCTGCCATGTGTTCAGAGGGCATGTTTAGCAGAAAAAGTTTTAATTCATTATGTATTCAGTGGTATCCAGCGATTCCACATAAACCCATGGGGTAGACAGGGATTTGAAGGAAATCAACCCTGAGTGTTCACTGGAAGGACAGATCCTGAAGCTGAGGCTCCAATACTTTGGCCATCTCATGAGAAGAGAAGACTCCCTGGAAAAGACCCTGGTGTTGGGAAAGTGTGAAGGCAAGAGGAGAAGGGGACGACAGAGGACGAGATGGTTGGACAGTGTCATCGAAGCGACCAACATGAATTTGACCCAACTCCGGGAGGCAGTGGAAGATAGGAGGGCCTGGCGTGCTCTGGTCCATGGGGTCACGAAGAGTCGGACACGACTTAATGACTAAACAAAGACAGGTTTAAATTGTTGCAAGTTGTTCTTCATCGTTTTAAATTGTTCAGTGTTTTTGTAAATTTGTAAATTTAGTCTTTAATTTACAAAATAATAAAACAGTTGATATAGGGTAGGGCAGGGATATTTTAATAACTAAATAAATATTATATGCAAAATAAATATTCTCCAAGCAGAGAAAATCTGAAGGAAAGTCCTGAGAGCTAGCAAGGAACATCACTGTAGGGCCCTAGTCTCTTGCCATTTCTGTGCCTCCTTTTCCATCCATCCATTTGTCACCCTGTGTCAGCCAAATCCATCTTCTTCTGGCAGACCCAGGAAGACATATACCAACAGAGTGTGAAGCCTTTATAAATCTTTTTCCCTGGCCAACAAGAAATACTTTCCTAAACAAATGTTATAAAATATTCAGTGTATTCGAAACAGCTGAATTAAATCTGGATATTACAGTTAATCACTGGAGTGAAGAAGAGGATTTTAATCCTGCTTTAACTCTGCTTCAAAGCAACATTAAGGTGGAGTGGTTAATGATGCCACTTCAGTAGACGGCTCAGTTATACATGAGAACAAGCATACAATTTTGCAAGTGCTGTCACACAACAAATGGCTGGATCAAAACCAAACTTCCATGTAGGACAGCAGCATGTTGGGTATTCAGGCACTGTGCTCCTCACATCTGCCTTTAATGGCAGTTAAGAAGTAAAATGATGATGCTTTTCCAAAGGAAGTATGCAGCCTGCAAGGCAGGTTATAATAAAAGGACCATGCCCTTAATGCCTAAACATAAATCTTTCGGAATGCAGAAAGTGCAAGCCATTCTTAACCAAGTACAATTTAGGGTGCAATGACTGTAACATATTTGGCCATTTCAGTATGCCAGAGCCCATGAGGGAAAATGCATTTGTTCAAGTATCACATGAAATGCTGCAGTTACACAGTGCCAGAAGGTTTTTGATATCTTTTAACTTTCTTGCCCAAATGCTTCTAATTCATTTCTCTTTTTCAAAAACAGTTCTAACATATCTGAAGAGAGGAATTTTGATTTATGCATTATCTGTGTAGCATATTCGCTGTTGCGTTTTAAAGGGAATCCACATACAGAGAACTGTATGTGTTCACATACAATCACATAAATGTGCACATTAACACTATCTCTTCATCTTATCTTTATTATTACATTAGCAATATCATAATTTGGGTTTCCACATTATGATCCAGCCTGGAGGTTTAGTGTTCAGTAAGTAAGTAAGACTGGCAGCATTGACCTTCAGCATAAAACCCAGCTCTAAGAGTGTTTGTGTTTTATCATATATGGATTTCTTGGGGGGGGGGGAGATTTTGCTTTTTATATTGCCATGAGCATCCTAAGTGATTATGCCAAATGATTCATAGTCATGAGCTCACATTCCTAGTGTATTGCACTCTGCTAACATAAACAATGCTTACATAGTCTTACATTTAGAAGATAGGAAACCACCTTACACTGAGTCAGAGCCATCCAGCTCTGTATTGTGTAAAATGACTACAAGCAGACCACCAAGTTGTTAGGAATCTTTCCAAACCCTCTTGAAGACACAAAGCATCAACACCTGGAACTCCCTGTGTGCCACAGATGTGTCATACTACTAACCCACAATCTCTGCCTAGTTTGTAGATGCACTTCAAACTAACTCCAGTTTACAAAATGAATGATGGTTAATGTTAACCATGATGAATTCAAGTTAGTGCTTATGCCATCTTAAGCCATAATTAAGCTAAGGAAAAAAGGGACAAAGGAATTCAAATGGTGTTATCTTCAAGTCACTGAGGATTGCTGATTGTGAGCCATGGTTTACAGAGAACAATCCTATATCTGCACCATGAGATATATAAACAACATATTGACTACATCCCACACAGTTGGTTCAGGACAATTTTTTTTAAAAAAAAATCCCGACCCCAAACCTTTCTGAAACATGTGTGTCTTGATGCATAAGCTAATGAGCATCTCTTCCCAATTACTGATTTAACTCAAGCATATTAGAGTGAGAAAGTTAAATCTCAGAGGGAATTTTAAGTACAGAAATATGCTGGCATCAATTCTCAAACACATTAAACCTGATAAACCTCTTGCACAACATTCAGCCATAACTCCTTTATACAGAATAGTTATTACTTCATTTTAAAAGTAACCCATGCTGTGAGTTGATCAACATGGAAGCCCCTCATGTACTTTTGTAGCCTAGGTGTGATGTCAGCCAGATATCAATAAATCAACTATAGTCCCTGACAATGCTCAGCGCACAGTGTGGTAACCAAGTACCAGAAAGCCACATAGTCTATCTGCCTAGTCAAAGAAGGCCAAACTGCCACTTTTTATGTGGTGTCCACTTTGCTTCAGTGAATACAAAAGATATAAAGGGCAGGCCTATGTCTCAGAACAAACCAGATAAGTTGCAAAGACAGTAGGTTCCTCTTCCATTTCACCACAAGTTTACAGAAGGCATCTCCCCTTCAGATTTTATGATGTTCTCAAGGAGATACGTTGCACAGGTGAAGGAAACACATCTGCCATGTTTCCTCTTCAGTGCAGTATTCTTAGGCCTTTCCTGGACATTCTGGCTCCTAGACCCGGATGCAACAAGGAAAAAGCCCACCATAATTTCTTAATACAGAAGAGTCTCCTGCCTCTACCAACAAACCTGAGGACCAAGGACATGACAAAAAGAAAGATAAACACAAACCAGCCTGGAGATATAGAAGAACTATCTATATAACAAGCACCAGATTTCCTTGACCTAGAGTTCGGTTGCGGGTTGGAGAAAGGACTTCAACAAAGTTGTGGTGATGAAGGATTCTTCAGAAGGAGAAGAAGAGACGAACATCGTGTAGATATTGTCTCATGTGGAAAATGATTTAGTGCTGACTAATGGTAATAAACAGTAATATAATTACTGTAAATAGTAAAAATAAGCTATTGTTAAATTGTTTGGAATTTAAGTATGCATGTGAATATGATATAGATACACTAATTTTATAAAAGGGAAAAAGAAAAAGGCAAAATTGAAAGATGCATTGAAAAATATGATAGATAAAATTAACTATAGAAACATAAGTAGTAAGGTTAACTAAATGTAATGTGTAAGTTATGGTGTGATTTGTTACAAGAATGTGATTTGGTAAGTATGGTTATAGATTTGTAAGAACTAAATGTTAAAGATGGATAAAATATGAAATAACTGTGAATTGTGCACGTGCGCACACACACACACAAGGATACAATGCTCTTTCTGGAGAACTGTACAGAGACTCTCAAAAAGAGCAATGAAGTAAGAGGGGGGAGGAATGTGATGGAACCCTAACCAATTTTATGTGATGGAACCCTAACCGATTTTGCCAGGTTACAGGAGAAATAATACGATTGGCTGGGGGAATGCAGGAGGTCAGCCTATCCAGGAGAGCCTGCAGAAGGTGGAGCCAAGAAGAGCTGGAGAGCAGAAAGAGAAGTCAATTTGTACCTGGAGAGGGAGGTTGTATTTTTAGCAGTTGGTTGTAACTTAAGAAGAATTTATGTTCAACTCTGTTTACTTTACCAGTTGATACATTGTAATAAAGAACTTACCATTATTTTCATTCTTAAACCGCTTGGGCTCCTATGTTTATGGCTGACGACAAGCCTTTTTAAAGGAAGGATATTTGAGAAGTGGCAAGCCTGGGTAGAGACTGATTACACTGACTCTATCCAAAGAGGAGCTATGCAGAGATTGGTCTCCCCGGTTCTACTGCTGAGAGGGCTCTGAGATTTCACTACATGGAGGACATGTTGTAAAAATCTGGAGTCCTTTATCCTAGCAGAAAACTTCGAATCAATTTCCATTCTAAACCAAGATACCCAACTTAGTATCAACGACAGGGACAACTTGCTCTTGGTAAATACATCTATGACTTCATTTATACTAAACTTATAGTACCACTATCTTATTTGAATCTCTTTTTATAGGAGTTTTTGTTTATAAATTTCTTTGCCTCTTGCATCTATTTTTATTTGCACACAGAATATGAACAGGATAAAAACAAATGAAGAACCTTTTATACTAGGTCTTCAATCAGAATACTAATTCTAATACTAATACTAATTAGGACAACCTACAGTTTGAAACAAAGGTGAAATTAGCCCTTTATCCTTCAGCAAAAATCATTTTAAAAAGTCTAAAAAGGAATGGTTCCACAAACCCAAAGTAACAAGCCTCTGCCAAGAACAGAAGAATTACTTGAAACTTCTTAAGCAAAAGGGAGGCTGGGTATGTTCTGAATACTGGTGTTGATCTGTACAGCTGGAAATTGTGCTGTATTTAGTTCTTGGAGGGATGAGTTGTGAAGCCAGGAAATCTGAGGTTCAAAACCTCAACCACAACACATCAGTGAATTTACTGGAAAGTCTTAAGTCAGAATCTCCATCTGTAATAAGAGGGTAAGAACTCATTCCTAGTTTATTGGAGCATTATAAAGAATAGAGAAGGAACATATGTAAGTTTGATTTGAGCATTTAGGAAAAACACTACCGTGTTTTCCCAAAAATAAGACAGGGTCTTATATTAATATTTGCTCCAAAAAAATGCAGTAGGGCTTATTTTCAGGGGATGTTTTATTTTTTTCATAGACAACCATCGACATTTATTCAAATACAGTTATGTCATCTTCTGGTTGCTGCACAATGGTGGAGGGCGGGGTTTCACTCAACTAGGGCTTATTTTTGGGGTAGGGCTTATATTACAAGCATCCTGAAAAATCATACTAGGTCTTATTTTCAGGTTAGGTCTTATTTTCGGGGAAACAGGGTATTTAAATATAACATTTTATGTTATGTTCCTCTGCCATTACCAATGCGCAAGATGATGTACAGCAAGCAATATAATGGCCAAAATCCTGGTGTGTAAACTATGCCAGTGTTACTGGCAATGGGAGACTGCCGGGAATTAAAGAGTTCCTACTTCGATCCCATGGCTTGTGCAACTTGCACACAATCAGCCTCATTATGCGTGTGTCATGTAAACCCCAAGACTGAAGACGGTCCTATTTAATTATTGGCAACTGCTCTCTGCCACTGACATCATTACCTTCACGATGGTGTAACTTACAGAAAACGATTTTGGCCAGCGGTTAATCCAAGTATTAAGCAAATCACCACATCACTGTTGTGACGGTAGTAACTATGACTCTTTGTACCTGTAATGCTGTAACTGCTCCTAAGAAAGTGTAACTGAAACAACTGCATGTTATTCCCCATCAGGGAAGGCATAACAAGAACAAAGCTTCCTCAGGTGACAGAGACAAGAGAAAGAGAGAGAGACAGAAAGCGACAGCAAACAAGATATGGGCCTGCAATGTGCTTTTAAATGTCCCAAGGGCCAAGATTAAGGACAGGACAGATCAAAGACAACCCCAGCTTTTAGCCCAACATGACAGAACTGTGCGGGAAGTGGGGACAGCATACTTCCTCTCAGTACACTTTTGCTTGGAGAGAGAATTCTCATCCGTTTCCCTAAATAAAGATCTTTCCAAATTAGGAAGGACTAGAAAGCACAGACAATGGACAAGACAATATGGGCCTACAATGTGCTTTTAAGTGTCCCAAGAGCCAAGATTAAGGATAAGATAGCATCACAAGAAGGAAGGACAAACAAAGCATCGCCAGAAAAAAGGGGGGGGGGAGGACAGATGTGCATAACATTGTATGTGCTAAGTGATCTGTACAGTTGCAAATCAGAGTTATCAAAATTTAAATCATTTTAATCTATTTCACTGTATTGAGGGAAGAAGACTTTAAAAAAAAGGTGATTTATCTTATCGGCTTAGTCTACCACACAGATACAAAATGCTGACTGACAACGTCAAGACCCCTGTTCTCCCTTCTCATGTTCTTTATTTTTAGATTGGATTTAGACTGGAGAGTTCTTCAGGGGAAGCCTTCAAAGAAAAAGCTTAGAAGAGGCTACATGGCTAGCCTCCAGAAGCCACTGTTCCTTAGCAGCTTTGGGAGGGAGATCCAACTCCAAATGCAGAACTCTGTAAAGATCTACTAAGAAAATACTGCCTCTTTTCTGTCTTATAATTCAAATTATTCCTCATGTTACTTCATGGTGAAGAGGTATGTGAGAACCAATACCACCTTTTACAACTTGTGCTAGAAGGCAACAGTACAAGAATTTTTAAAAATTCAGCTTATCAACTTGAAAAGGTGAGAGTTAATATGTTTGATGTGTCGTAATAACCATTTCTAATTCTTAAAAATGATTAGCAGAATGTCTGGTTACCCCACTGCATCTGCTGAAATGGTATATAAATAGCTTTGGTGTATTTTTTATGCAACTTAAGCAAGTCACCCTTTATATTTCTTATCTAGCCTTCAACTAATTTAACCAAGTGGAAAACATTAAGTGAATTAGCAACACAAATAGATAAAACTTTTGAACTTGGTTATGATTAATATTCCTGATGCACACAATGTGATGTTTCTCAAAAAAGCTAAAATGGTTGCCTTGAATGAAGAAACTGCATGCCTGGACAAACACAGCTGAACTGACGTTTTTCTTTCAGTACAGAAAACCCACCAACAATCTGGCCATCTTTCTAATCATAGTATAATTTTAGTTTGACCAAAGTTTCTGGGTTTAAAATTACAGTACTATGGTTACACTCATTCAGACTCAGGAGCAGGGTGGTTTTTTCAACAATCCATAGTTTTTCTGAATATAATAGTTCTGGATTTGTAAGGTGATTACAAAATGAGATTATTTGTACATATATGTATTTTAATAAATCTATAACCATGATGGACGTTTTTCAAAGACGGATTAACACAATTCCAAATTGCAACTGCAGCTGCATTGGAAAATCTTGGTTTGCAAGTCATTCCAAGGTCTGGAACTGCATATTACTTTTCCCTTTTTTAATTTTCATCAGTAGATTTTCTCAGTTTCTTGATGTAATTTTGGTCCTATCTGAAAATCTTGCTTGAATTGCTCCTCTTTGCTTATTTGTTATGGTCTGTTTCAAGACTACTTGTTTCTTTAGTTTTTTTATATTTCACCATTATTTAAATGATCAATTGCTTTTCTCGCTTTTATTCAGTATTTTATGTTTGTTTCTATACATTATAGTTTTGATTAAACGTGAATAACTTTGAGTGCGTTCTGAGGCAAACCGTCAGGATAATATTGTCTTCAATTAATAAATGAAAATAAGAATAGCCATAATTTTCTGTTCTCCAACATTTCCCCCTATTGTCATGACTGGATTACTAAAAACAAATGGCTGCTATTTTGTTGTCATATAGAATAACTCTCTTTATGTCATCTAAATAGGCTATCAGATGAATTTATTTTAGGTAATATCTTATTTAGAGTGGTACACAGTACAGGCTGAAGATATATGCATGTTTTGCAACCTACAAACATAGTAGCTTGAAAATTTTAAGTATAATGGCATTCTTACAGTTTATACATTCAAACACTTAAGAGTGCAATGTTGTAGCACTCATCTTTATTATGCGTTATGATTTCTAGAAGCCTATCATGATTGCAAGAGACACTGGAGATTTTGAATGTTTTTGCAATTACTATTACAAAATGTATTTTAAAGCAAAATTAATTTAAAATTAATTATTTTACTTTAAAATTATATTTTAAAGTAAAATTAATTTTGGAGTTCTAGGATCAGCTAGAGAGACAGCACTTGTCTCCTTATACTGTGTATTTAAGGCATAATATCTTCAAGCAACATATGCTAAGTCTACTCAGATTTCTAGCTCATAAATAAGACCCAATGATGATAAACAAGGTGCCAGATCTCATCCCTCATTTGATATGATTAATGTCATGGTTGTAGAGTAGGGCAAGAACAGTGTCACTCAGACTGTCAAAAAGTCACATTGAAGTAGTAGTTTTGTATATGAGCAATTAAGACAGATGCCTTCCATTTGGGTCTTGAGTAGTTTGTTTCAAATTATCCCCACCACTAAGATATAAAAAAGATACTGCCTAACAGGGTATACTTCAGATCCTGGCTTAATAAAGTATTTTTCAGTCTCCTTAGGTCTGTGCCTCACCTTCACCTTTACCTACAATATAGGGTACACTATAGGGCACTCTATATTTTTAAGCAAGTCTGTAAGCCTCACTCTCTCTTGCTCTTTCAAACAAAATAACTATACTTTATGCTGAAGAGTCAGTAACTTTTCCGTGGGAACTATGTGTGAGGAGAAGCAGTAGTTCAAGGTCTACAAAAGACTCCTTAGTGTCTTCACCAGGTTGTAATTTGCAGACTTATCTAGAAGAATGCATGAAAGTTAATTTTCTCTTTTTTTTTAAGGGTAGCATTTACAAATGCATAATTTTCTGCTCCACATGGAACACCTAGGTCTGTCTTCCACTTGCAAGGAATTGTTGCAAACAGAAGGGCAACAGAGGAGGGCTCCTTAGACCAACCTCTTTCTTATTTAAAACATTTATAGCCTGCTCTATATCACAGGATCTCAGGGCTGCTTAAGGTGCCAGATAAAATGATTTGAAAACCTAAGATGTTTAGAACAAATTAAAATAAAATAGTTTTAAACATTAAATTAAAGCATTAAACCCACTGCATTAAAACCACTACAGTCCACGATACTCAACCTCCAAATACATTTATATATTTACATTTATATACCACCTCCATTAGTGCAAGCATTACTCTGGGCAGTTTACAAGGTAAAAGTTAAAAATCTTACAGATAACAATACATAAAACAATATGGCAATTAAAAACAAGAAAAATCATGCAAAAAAGAAAAAAGAAAAGAAAAGAAAAATATAAACTGAGTCTAGGGGACTCAGTTGTTGAAACCAGCTTTGAATAGTTCTGTTTTCAACAATTTCCTGAACATAAGATGGGAAGGAGCCAGCCGTTTCTCCATTGGTAATCTATTCCAGAGTCTGAAGGCCACCACCAAGAAAGTCTGACTCCTTGTCTTTGCCTTTCTAGCCTCTCTCAATGTTGAAACTTTTACCCTGTTTCCCTGAAAACAAGACCTAACCTGAAAATAAGCCCTAGTATGATTTTTCAAGATGCTCATAATATAAGCCCTACCCCAAATTAAGCCCCTGTTAAGTGAAACCCCGCCCTCCACCATTGTGCAGCAACCAGAAGATGACATGACTGTATTTGAATAAATGTAGATTGTTGTACATGAAAAAAATATAAAACATTCCCTGAAAATAAGCCCTAATGCGTTTTTTGGAGCAAAAATTAATATAAGACCCTGTCTTATTTTCGGGGAAACACGGTAGCAATGTGGATTGAGAGTAGAGATAGGCACGAACTGCATCTCAGCGGTCCAGCCCAGTTTGACGCCACACCTGCACAGGTGTTACGTGGGCACTGCCTACTCCCCTGTCCCACCTCCTCTGTGTGCTCACCCGTTTTCCGGGCAATACGTGCTTCCCTCCCTGCCTCCCCAGCATGACTGACCACTCATGGACTGCAGCACACACTTCCCTCTTCTGCATCCTCCAGTGGCTGCTCACTCAAAGGCAGCGCTGCAGGCTTTCCTGCCTTGCCTCCCCGTCTGAGTGGACCATGGCCTAAAACCCATTGGATGGATTCAGATTATCTGTTTCTTCCAAGAATGCCAAGAACCTCCAAGGGCTCTAAGAAATGAGCATGTTTTAAATTTGCCCCAAAATAATGCCAATGTTGGCCCAATCAAGCCTCCAAGTGGAGGGCATCCCATAGTTAGGGTGCTATTGGTGAGAAAGCTCTCCCCCACTTCTCCACAATGAACTGTTGTCAATGGTGGGACACTGAGGACGGCCTCCCCAGCAAATCATAGGGATCGGGCTGGTTTATAGAGAGAGTATCAGTCTATCAAATATCTAGAAGTCTAGTATGTGAACCATACAGAATATGAAGAATTGCCTCCCTATTTGCCTGCCTATTTTGGAGCAAGATTAAACTTGGTCTTATATTGGAACATTTTTCTATTAGCAAAAAATGGAAGGAAAAAAGTTGTCAACCAAACGATATAGCAGTAGTTATCATCAGCAGGCAGCATAGCAGGTTACTGGGGGAATGATTAGGAAAAAAGGCAAAAGTGATCTGGGCTTCTAGTTAAGTTATTTTCGGGGAAACACGGGTAACAATGTCTTGAACTGTACGGAACTGACTACTTTCACCTATTTTACTATATGTTAGAATGCAATCCCTACACTACAACGTAGCATGCAGCTTTGAAGCTTCATTTAATTTTTAAAGCAACAGCTCCTTGTTTGGAGGGAAAAAAGGAAGCGTAACTAGTTATCGCCTGAGGCTTATACAGTAACCATACATGTTCTGTGGAGCAAATTAGGTTTATCTATCAAATCAGCCCTTTTATTTGTCTTCTATTTATGCCAGTGCTCACTTTTTTAAAAAAATATCCAAATCCCCCTTTTTAATATTCACAAAACTTACCTCGATAGTAGAAGAGGCACAGATCGGAAAGAACAAACCACCGTTTCTTCCAGAGTTTCATACCAGTGCTATCCTGTATGAAAGCAAATACAGAATCCACAGCCATTGATAACACAAAAGTTTTTGGGTACTAAAAAACTGGTCCACATCCCTCTTCTGTGGCTTTTGTGGTGGCAGGCACCATTACTATAAGAAAGTTACAGGCTCCTTCAGCATCTGTTCAGCTGATGGGAGGGAGTAATGTTGTGGAAAGTGCTGCTCCATTGACAGATCTTACTTAAAAATTAGGTAGCATGTAAACACAAAAGGGGGGGGATAGAAAAGTGGATCTGCTGCCCTGACTGGTGGGCCTCAGTCCTTTTTCAGCTTTCTCAGGTATTATGTATGAAGTACAAGGTTTGAGAACCACTGAGCTAGATCAATATATGGCTGGCTGTATATAAGGCAGTTTCATATGTTCATGACAGTCAACATGATGTAATGGTTAGGAAGGTGTGTGGGTGGGTGTTCATGCCACCCTTCCCAACGCATTTTGAAAGGCTATTGTCAGGATAAAATGGAGGGGGAAGGACCCTGCATACCACGAGCAGACAACTAGTATCCTCCAGATAATCTGGACTACTTCTCTCATAATCCCTGACTAATAGCCTTGCTGACTACAGTTTTATCACCTTAGATCTCCTAGCAATTAAAGGCAGAACATAAATAACAGGTAACTAAAAGAAGTGTAGGGAAGTTAAACACATTTAAAGCAGCTTCCTTTTCTCCACGGAGTGCCTTCTTGGTTCTGGCCGTATTATTACTCACTTAAATGCCATAAAACTTTATTCTGGAATCAATTTCATTTGCTTTTATGTCTGTAACCAATTTGCAATGTGTTTCTCAGAATGAATGGCTACCACCAGCATGACAGCAGAGTGTATACACTCAGATAATAAAATTTAATAAATATGTTAATCTGCTGAAGGAGGAAGGGTATTAGTGAATTTTAAGTACTCTCCTTTTGAATGGGTTTGAGATGATATCCAGGAACGGCACAGTGCCAAATTCCTGCATATTCTTTAACAGAAAAGGGCACGCGATAATTATTTTATTAAGATAACTAAACAGATGTGTTTGCTTTCTTGTTTTCAAGATGTGCATCCCAGGCGGGAATTTAAATTTTGAACTTCTACTTTTATTAAGGAATTTTTTTGTCTCACATCTGCACATACGACTCAAGGTTCCAGTTCTTTAGCTCACAAAGACCCTCATTTCAAATAGTTTGTTTAAAGACAAATATGCTAAATCTACCAAAATCTAGCAGACGCAGAAAACTTCAAAGTGGAGCCCCTTACAATGTTCTGCTTTTTGCTGCCAGTTCCATCCTCAAACTGACCGTCTATATGTCAAAATGCTGGAAAGCCAAGAGAGCTTGCTTTCTCTAAACAGAATAATATGCAAGTTCCTCAGTTGTGTTATGCATCAATATGAGATGATACAAGGACCACTTTTACCCTTAGTGTGATCACTGGTCACATTAGGGGATAAGTCAAGTTTAATGAATCCCAAACATATAACTAATAACTACAGCTGCTCAGTTCACAAAGCAAGAAAATAATAATTTTTGCCCCGACAGCTAACAAAGGGCTTTGATTGGCATTGCTGTCTAGTATTAAATAAAATTCCTTCAGCAGAATTCTCCAATAATCAAAAGATAAAATGGAAATAACAGTTTTCTTGAATCAATGCAAGGTTTTATTATAAAACTCCCCCGATTTTCTGCGTTTCTTATTCCAAGGATAAATTAAATCAGAATTACTTGTACTGCATTTGTTTACAAGGAAGGCTAAGTATAAAATGCTAGTGTTGCAACAGGAAAGGTTCAAAAACAATCTCCAAACATCTCCCAACACTGGGAGATAAGTCAAATCTAATGAACACCAAACATATAACTAATGCATAAGCATTCTTCACTGGTTATACGAAGATTTACAGAGCAATAGTCACCTCTACTTCCCTCTTATAGGGATAGTAAGTCCTTAAGGTACAATTCCAGCAAAATATGCAGAAAACAAAACTCCAAATATGCAAATAATACATTGTTTCAGACATGCCATTAGCAGACATGTCTCGTTATATAGAGAAGAATAATAAAAGCAACACCTGTGCATTGGGAGAGGTTTTCTTCTCTTGAAATTTCAACACTGTTTCAGATAAAGTAGGTATTGTACATACAGTATTCAGCAAGACAGACAGACAATACCTGCTTATAAAGCCAGCCTCGTCTAACAACAGGTGCATTAGGGTTCCTTTTTATGGAATTCGACCTCTTGCCAAAATTATGAACTTTCTTTGAAGAGCGTGATGTCTAAAAACAGAGTGAAAAAGATGGGACAATGCAATATTAGTATCCATTACATGGAGAACACACACACACACGGCTATCCACTGAGAAACACAGTCAAGCTCTCTCTGGACTTATTAAAAAAGAGCTTCATTCTCTTTTTAGGTAAGTAAGTTATTTCCTTGCAGGTTCTGCTGGTTTAAGCATTTGTTCAAGGGGGGGGGGGGGAGAGAAGAAGGAACAGAACTCCCAAGACATACCTGAATCAAAACATTTAAGAGTAAGGCTTAACTGGGTATTACATAAACCCTGCCCTACTTTTTAAAAAAGGCTAAAATAAGCAAAATAGTGTAGTCACAGCCAGAGAACTAAAAACAAAGCAGAAACTTATCACCAGAAGATGAGAACAAGTTTCTTTGAAAAAATGGGCTACACCACAAAAGGGATGGGTAAAATGACAAGTCTCAATATGATTGCTGCAATTCTATTACACACAAATCCCTTACGTTAGCTTTCATCTCAGATAACTGTAAACACAGTAGCTCAATTAAGTACATACTGTATGTTAGAAATTCAAGATGATGGTCATGACATCCTTTTTGTCTTACACTTGACAAATTACAGTGAGAATCTAACATGGAGAAGACTGTCTACTAAATCCATGCTGCCCAGATTGAATGCCACAGAAATAAACATGTCTGGGTTCATAATAATTTATTTTGATTTGTTTTGATTTAATTTGATTTAGTTCCATCTTGAATGATTAATTATTTTTATTTTTGAATATTGATGATATTTTAATTGTTTATTGGTACACTGATGTACGCCGCCCAGAGTAGTCAAAACGACTAGATGGGCGGGATAAAAATGTAAGAAATAAATAAATAAATAAATAATAATGGGTTACACCTGTTTTCTTCTTGTGTTTAGTACATAGCACTGACTAAAAATGCAAAAGCAAGCTTGAATGCTATTACACGATTAAAGATAACAAAACAATAAAGCCATGGCTTGAAAAAAACATACAAGGTTATGCTCAATCTGTCTCACATTGCCCTAGCAGCACAGAATAGCATAAAACACGTACTATCAGCTATACAATCGATAAAATGAATCTGTATTTTACTAAATGTTTACTTGTGAATCACTGACAAGGGAACACCTAGAAAGTATGTTCTTATTGACATGCAGACAATATTTTATAAGGAAGCACATTTCAAATGCCTCTTTAATTTTTCTTCCACAGTTGAAGATTCTTCAAAACAGGGCATGGGAAAAAACTCAATTCATCTTAACTAGTTTTGTTTGTCACAGGAAAATCTAAAATTCAAAGTTTTAAAGCATGGGCAGGTAACCTGATTTTCAAAAGCATGGAAGTAAGCACTTTTATCACGGTGGTTAAGATGCATTTTTGTTTCAGATGAAATCAAAACAACTCAACATTACTTGCTTTGGTCGTTATGAGCTCCCTTAGATCTTTCCCATCTCCAGGATATTCTCTGGGGAGACTGAATATGGAATCTCCAGAACCAGTCCTCTCATTATGAGATCTTAATGGGTGCAAATAACTGCAAAAGCTCCTATTTGGCGTTTCACTTGTCTCTGCACTGAAAGGAATGAGTTGGGTGGGCTCACGGAGATTTTTATTTCTAGTGATTATTTAGGTTGTGGCAGAGAAAAAAGTATATGAATAGATCAAAGGAGGAATTTTATAACAAATGGGTATCAAATTAGAAGTTAAATACAAACTATTCTTAGACAGAGTATTTTTATCAGTAAAAAACCTTTCTCAGGAAAACTTAGGAACACTTGTTAGAATTAAGCAAGGTTATTAGAGATGGGGGTTGACAGTTATGTCACCCGTTCCAGAATATATTCATATTCAAGCATATACTAAATGCTATCATTTGATCCATCTTGTAACCCTTACTCTACATCTTGCCTTCTAGAACGTCTTTGGAAGACTATGTTCACTTATGTACAATCAAGCTCCATAAATTTTTACAACTACTGTAGATCTTCTTGTAACATATGGTCCATTAGAGAGTTGATTAGCAATCAATGACTTGCAGCATGTCTTAAAAATAGAAATGATTTGACCGAACAGGCCTGCTCATTAGGTAGGAGAGGATACAAGAGCAATCGTGATAACCCACTGTCTTTCTCATCTACCAGCTACTGCAGAGACTGCAAAAAATATTAAGGAGTAAATGGCAAATTATTACGATGATGAAATACCTGTTGGGAGAGCTTTGTATCTGTATTCACTTTTGTACGAGGCACAACATTTGAATCTTCATTGTAACTGTATAACAACTGAGTATGAAATATTTTAAATGAATCAATGCACTCCCTGTTTTCTTTCAATCTTCATGGATAAGCTAGCCAAACAATTAAAGGGACATCATGTTGTGTCATACATCCTCTCTCCTTAACCACTGGGCATTCTAAAAGTCTTCAGAAAAGAAGACTGAGCTAATATATGACAGCACTCTTGAAAGAGGCGGTAATTCAGCCACTCCTTAAAAAGCCTAACCTGGACCCAAGGCTGGTGGTTAACTACCGACCAGTGGCGAACTCCCTTATTTGGACAAGGTGTTGGAGCGGGTTGTGGCCGGGCAACTCCAGGCGCTGCTGGATGAAACGGATTTTCTGGATCCATTTCAATCAGGTTTCAGGCTGGGTTATGGGGCGGAGACTGCCTTGGTCGCCCTGTACGATGACCTTTGCCGGGAGAGAGACAGGGGGAGTGTGACCCTGTTGATACTCCTGGACCTCTCAGCGACTTTCAACACCATCAATCATGGTGTCCTTCTGGATAGGCTGGCTGGGTTGGGGGCACCGCTTTACGGTGGTTCCGCTCCTTCCTGGCTGACTGTGTCCGGAACGTGGTGCTGGGGGACAGTTGCTCTGCCCCATGGTGTTTATGTCATGGAGTTCCTCAGGGCTCGATACTGTCCCCCATGCTGTTTAACATCTACATGGAACCGCTGGGAGAGGTCATCAGGAGGTTTGGGCTGAGGAGTCAGCAATATGCTGACGACACTCAGCTCTACCTCTGGTTTTCCACCAATCCAGGTGAGGCGGTTTCTGTGCTGAACTCGTGTCTGGATCTGATAATGGACTGGATGAGGGTTAATAAATTGAAACTCAATCCAGACAAGATGGAAGTGCTGTTAGTGGGTGCTTTGCCTGACAGGCTAGAGGGCCATTTCCCTGCCCTGAATGGGGTTTCACTCCCCCTAAGGGACAGGGTCCGCAGCCTGGGGGTGCTCCTGGACCCTGGTCTAACTCTGGAAGCCCAGGTGGACTCGGTGGCCAGGGGCGCCTTTCTTCAGCTGCGGAAATTATACCAGCTACGGCCCTATCTGGACGAGCAGAGTCTCATGACAGTTACGCATGCACTGGTAACATCCCATATAGATTACTGCAATGCGCTGTACTTTGAAGACGGTCCGGTGACTGCAACTGGTACAGAATCAAGCTGCACGGCTGGTGAATGGTGGGGCCGCTAGGGAACACATCAGGCTGATTCTGTTTAAATTACATTGGCTACCAGTTGCTGCCCGAGCCCAATTCAAAGTGCTTGTTTTGACGTATAAAGCCCTAAACGGCTTGGGCCCTGGATACCTGAAGGACTGCCTCCTTCCATATGAACCTACCCGGCAATTAAGATCTAGCCAGGGGGCCCTCCTGAAAGAGCCGTCCCTCAAGGAGGTAAGAGGGATGGCTTGTAGACAAAGGGCCTTTTCAGCAGCTGCCCCCAGGCCATGGAACGCAATACCGAGTCAGATTTGTCTGGAGCCGACGTTGATGACCTTTCAGCGCCAGGTCAAAACCTTCCTATTCCAGAAGGTTTTTAATTGAAATAATATCAATTGTAGGTCCTGATGGCAATTTTTAGACCAATGTATTTTTAATTGTATTTTAATTGTTTTATCATTTTATCTTTTTACTGTATTTAAATTGTTGTAAGCTGCCAAGAGACCTTTGGGTAGTGTGGGCGGCATATAAGTTAAATAAATAAATTCTTGAAAGGTTGTCATACAGAGGAGGGCAGGATCTGTTCTCAATCATCCCAGAGTATAGGACATGTAATAATGGGCTCAAGCCAGATTTCAGTTGAATATCAGGAAAAACTTCCTGTCAGAGCAGTACAGCAATGGAACCAATTACCTCAAGAGGTAGTGAGTGCTCCAACACTGGAGACAACCACCTGGCAGATATTATTTGATTTGTATTCTTGCACTGAGCAGGGAGTTGGACTCGATGGCCTTATAAGCCCCTTCCAACACCATTATTTGATGATTCTATGAAAGAGGACAGGCAATATTTGCTAACCAGTGTCTTAATTCGAACTTCTCTATATGGTTTTAGCCCCTTCATTTTTACAAGGAAAATATATTTTAAAAAAGGATACATTTTAAGGAAGTTTAAGATCATTCAAGTTAAAAGGTAGCTTTTCCTTCATTGTGCTACATTTAACACCTGCAAAATCTTCAGATTTTTATCAGCTCTCTTTCATAGTAGGGCAACTGATGGCTTTTCTGCATATGCAACAGCGCTGAGCTTCTGAATCTGCAAACAATTATGTGGCTGCAAATGACATTTTTTCCATGATTTAAAACCTTGCAGTCAGAGGTTATATTAAACCACTAGCAATGCTTTGGAAGATAGAGTGGTTTGGAAGAAAATTTCTTTTCTGCCATAGATCAGCAACTTGTAGCATTCACTTCATTTCAAAGTAAAAAATAATTATTGTAATAACCTCTGAAAAATGAAGGAGTGCAGAGTTATTTAAAACTATCATTATAACTGATAAATCTTATGCATAACTTTTGAAGTTCTGGATCTCTGCAATTCAGACATTTAACCAAGGGTGGGCCTGCACAAGCAGGCTGACTGCAGCCTATGTAGGCTTCCAAATGAGACTACATTGTCTCCAAAATGAAAGAAAGGTCCTGTGTTTTACATGCTCCTATCAGGAGAGAAGGATTTGCTCTATTCCTTCACTACACTATTTCAGCAAGAGTTTATAAAGTGGGGCACAGCCAATACAATCTATAAAACATGATACACTCTATTAACATTCATCTCTAAGGACCCAGATCTAAGGCTTTGCAGAGATTGCTAGTCACCTCTTCCAACCTTCTCGCATTGCACAAAAACTAACTCTTGTACAATGGTCAGAATAATTTCCCTAGGTATCACCTTCATAAACTATTCTGATTAATACCAAAGGGAGGCTAATTCAGCTACTGTTGCAAGACTGTATGTTCTATCATTCTCTCTCCCTTTCTTCTTTGCTTAATTACTACTGTTGTCATCTCCCATCAACTGAATGAGTTTTAGACTCTGATGAACTAATGAAAACTATTCCCACTTGAATGCACTTCGGATGTAGGTTGCATTTTATGCTTGACCTACTTGACAGTATGTCATTGCTATTGTGGGCCCAAACACTCATCATGAAAGTAGGCAAGGTGAAAACACTAATTGGACTAACTTTTACTGGTGAACAACTACAAGGTTTCAATGGTTAGCAACACAGTTCTTTTTTCAAAGATTAGCTGAATGTCTAAGAGTCAGCTACAGCTTATTACCAAGAATCAGGAGGCCAAGCCTGACTGCTGGCAACTCAGCTGTGAACAATTTCACATTAATCCAACTGGGGCCTTTCCCAAGTAAACTGTCCTGCTTTTTTGTCAGCTATGCACGAAAAACTGAACAACCAATCAAAAGGTCATAGAATCATATAACAATAGAGTTGGAAGGATCCAATAAGGCCATTGAGTCCAACCGCTGCTCAATGCAGGAATCCAAATCAAAGTATATCTGACACATGGTTGCCTAACTTTCTCTTGAATGCCTCCAGTGTTGATCTTTCTTTCATATTGTGCCACATCTTTGAAACATCTCTACTGTTTCTCTTCCAGCTCGTATCCAGGTCCCTGACTATCAGGTGTTTGGATCACCCAGAAGACACAGGTACTAATTTCTGTTCATGTTCACGGCTGATGAAAAGATGGGGATCACCACTTCACTCTGAATTTACCATGTAAGGATGAAGCCTTGGGTTTATCTTGAACCCCACAAGTGTTCTGTAACATAGGTCTGTGTGTATAAAGCCCAGCTTATTAGTTATGTTCAAGTGCAGCTGCAGCCTTCCTTTTCCACTGGGCAGCAGTTTTAACAATTTCAAAAGCCTTTTTCTCTCCAGTCAGTGAAAAGAAGCTGCAATATCTTTTCCCTTAGGTATTTTACTATGCATGAGAATCCAAGATTATTATTATGAATAATATTTTTTCTTATTTTGATGAGCAGTAATTGACTGACTGCAGGATTTACAGAGCTTCATAACACATAGGTTTTTAAAAACACTGCTCAACTCTTCCTTAGATGTGAAAGGCACAAACAGACATATATCTACAACACATAAAAAGAAAGCCTTATTTTGTTTCTAAAAAGAACAGCAAAGTTTTCAAACTTCCTCTCCTACACCTCCCTGCATTTATCTTCAAATGAACTAATCCTATCTAATTAATCAGACATGGCGCCCAAGATCAGAACCTTTCAAAACAAGAGAAAAATACAGGAGAACAGAATGTGTGCGCCACATTGTGAAAGCAAAGTAGTCACTGTTTTCTATCTTCTTCCAGTCTACAGTAGCAGTGGCTAGAAATGTGAGATTCTAAAAAGCAGCTGTACAGATGCTAGCAAACTCCATATGTGGTTGAGTAAAGATCTGGGGACACTTTTCAGAGTCACTCATTTGTGTCAATCTTTCATATGGGAACAATTAACAATTAGCACACTAATCTAGCTCAGAAAAAGATGTATGCACTGAGAGGCTCAGCAGCATAAGTGACTTTCTGTGAGCTACAAAGAGGCATTAATCACTCTCACATGGACAGCTGCAACCATAACGGCAAATTTCCAGTGCCATTACGTTGTAATGAGAAGTAAAAAAAGCCTTCAAAGACCCTTGTGTCAATGATGAAGCTTGGACACAAAGAAGTGCTAACCCTACAATGTGGTAGGCTTAAAATCTAAAAAACGATGGAATTCCAAATCCCCTACCAAACAGAAAGCATGGAGCTGCATCTACTATTTACATTTTTAAAATAACTCAGTCTGTGCATGGCACTTTGCAAAGCATGAGACCAACTCTCTGCCCCAAGGCACTTACAGTCTAAAATATGACAAGTGGGAAGACAGAAGAAGGAGAAAGAGCAAACATGAAAATCATGCCCAAAATTTGGTTGCTTAGTGTAGTAAATTACAGTAGCATAGACCTGTTGAATCAACAGAGATTTAGTGAATCAACTCCTCCATAAGTTCCATAGATTTAAATGGGTCTACTCTAACTGGTATGTACTGTGCTAATAAATCACAGTTGGAGTAAGGTCATTTGAATCAATAGAACTTATAGGAGAGTTGACACAGCAAATCCTTCTAGATGCAATGGACCTACTCTAGTGTGATTTTACTATCCCAACCAACAGAATGTTGGCTTTTATGTCACACTCTGTTACAATATCAATGTCGGTATAGTATGGCATGGAAACAATGGCATTAAGACAAATTTGTTTGAAATTGGACTGAAAGGTCCACTTCCATGTCTGGGCTACTGCAAAGAACAGTTGTGCTACAACACGGCACAATTTCAGCAGTAGATAGATTTTAAATAAGAATGCCAATTTGTTATTTGTGTTATGAGGTTCTTTACAATTACTGAATTGTGTGATGTGCATTAGGGTGCTTCAAGACACTTTGGAAACACAAAGTCTTTTCCAGGGCCATGTATTTGAGACGACTGATCTCGGTCTTCTTATTTCAAATCTACACTCCATTCTTAAATCAAATCTAGCACTACTGTTCAGCGCAGATAGACATCTTGCCTCTTGAGACTGTAATCAAGGAAGTCTTCAACAAATCCATTCACCATGGTAATTACAGCAATAGGCTCTCTTTGCTGTGGCATAGTGATAATGAGATAACAACTAGGCTCAGAGAGAGTTTTCATTTTGCTATCTTTGTGATGATTAGTTTTAATTTGAATGGCCTGGCTATACAAGAAGCTGAGATAACCATTCCATAGGAAAACAGCTGATGAGATAACTAAACAGGTGGAGCTTTCAGGGGTCCCAGCTTAAAAAACAAGCTTGGGAGAAATGGACAGTGGTACTTTAGCTTCTCTTTCATTCAATCTGAATATCATCATCATCTTAGAACTGCAGAGCGTGAAACGACCCTATGGATCATCAAGTCCAGCCCCGGTCAAAGAGGTGCAATGGGGAATCGAATTCCCACCCTCTGGCTCTGCATCCAGGGACCTAAGCCACTGAGCTATCCAACACTTCAAATTACAGGGAAACATTTCAAACTTAGCAGAAGCTGAACTTTTCTCTACTTTTCTTTGGTGGACTTCCAGGCCAGCAGTTTAACTGGCAAAAATTCTTTGTGAGATGGCTTACATTTCTAGTTAAAAGTTAAATATTCCACTTCAGCCACCAACAGCTTATGTTAAGCAAATGTTCACTCTGTTCTACAAACGGAACCTGTGCATGTGTACTCAGAAATAAACATCAAGGAGTTTACTGACAGGGGACTGTGTATAAGACTACAATTTGAGAACCAAGTATATGCTCCAGAGCAGCTGGAAAGCAGGCAGCATTTTAGAATAACTTCCCCCATCAATGTATTCCCTCCTCTTCTGAATGCAAAATTTACACAATTTTTTGAACTAAACATTTAGGGGACTGAGGTCAATGCATGTACATACATTCTGCATCTTGCCAAACTGTGGTATCTGCTTGTGACAAATTTAGTGCTTACACTTTGTCTCTAGCATGTGGGATTGCTTCCCGTCCTTGGAAAAACAAAACCACTTAAATCTTTCTTGAATGGGCCAGGCACCTTTTTGGCCCTTGTTCTTAGTCTGTGTTAGACCTGACACAGATTAGATTGTATCTTCATATATATTAAATTGTCTCTTCCTGGTGGAAGCTGCACAACCCTTATGACACGAAACTGGTACAGCAGTAACTCAGATTTTGGGCTGAAGAGTCCCCAGTATATGATACTGAGCTTTTTTTCCCTCATTTCCATTTATTTTACCTGTAAAATTCTTGAACAAGTACCTAGTGGTGGTTGTGGGGTGGTTGAAGGTGAAAACAATAAAATTCAACCCTCCCAAAATGGAGGAGCTGTGGGAAATCATTTGGCCTAGACGGATGTTTACAATCCGATCTTAGATGAGGCTGCGTTCTTCCTGAAGGACCAGTTGTATTATACTGGAGTTCTGGACTCTGAACTAACTGGAAAAGCTTAGGAAAGAGTGGTTGTCAAAAGCAGTTTTTAATAGATCAGGCTGGTTTGTGTATTTGAAGAGTTCTGGTCTTTTATTTGTTGCCCATATACCTGTAACACCCCAGCTGGACTACTACAATATACTCTACATGGGACTGTTTTAAAGACATTTCAGAAACTTTAGTTGGAGCACAATGTGGCTGACTGGGGCAGTAACTGTAAGATCATGCGATGTTTAGCTTATACTCTGGTTGCCAGTTAGTTTTCAAGCACAATTTTAACCTGACCTCTGATGCCTGAAATGTTTTGGTGCCAAGTGACCTGTATCAGCCTGCCTGCATCTCAAGAACAGTAACTAACATGCTTACCAACAAAAAACAACTAGGCTGGTGGATGTGAGTAACAGTGCTTTCTCAGCAGGGGTCCTGTATCATGAAATCAACAGAAGTCTATTAAGCCTCATCACCACAGACTTCTGGAAAAACCCTAAAGAATAATTTGTTCACTATTACTTTTTTTAGAAGTAAGAATGGTTTGATTGGGCTCCTATTCATTTAACTGTATTTATTCATTGGCTTTTTGACATGTTTCTGGAAGACTTGATTATTTTTGCTCTGTTTTATTAAGTGACTTAAGTTTATTCTAACTCACTGTTTACTTTGGAAGCTACCATGAGAAAGGTTTTTACCTTAAACGAAGTGAGCACCTTTTAAACGGTAGGAGTAAAAATGATTATGATGATAAGACTAAGAGTACAGTGGTGCCTCAACTTACGAAAGTCCTGACTTGCGACCAATTTGAGTTACGACCAGCTCCGGTTGCAAAATTTTGCTTTGACTTGCGACCGGCGCTTTGAGATACGACCGGAAAAAAAGGCCTCTTTTCCCCGTTGTTTCCTCCCTCCCTCCCTCCTTTCCTGCCCTTTTTTTAACCTTAGAGGTTATCTTAGGTTAAAAAAAAGAAAGAAAAAGTCTCCTCCTAGTGGACGGATTAACCGCTTTTGCATTAGTTCCTATGGGAACGAATGCTTTGAACGGATTAATCGCGTTTCAATGTATTCCTATGGGAAATGGTGCTTTGAGTTACGACCAACTTGAGTTACGACCATCTTCCGGAACGGATTAAGTTCGCAACTCAAGGCACCACTGTATAATGACATCCACAGCAATAATAGCAACACAGAGAGTGCCTTAAAATTTAAATACAAGAAGAGTTGCCTCATTAGCTCCATGTCGTTGTGACTCGGTGCCAGACTGCACTGAGTAGCTGAATAATCTTTGTGCTAATAAACAATGTATGTTGGATGTAACAACTTACTCTGCCCAGAGGACTCATTGGATGTCCAGCGTACTCTGATGTCAAATTATAGTGTGCAGCTTCACTTATCATGTTTACCGACCGATCTTTCTTTTCTTCAGATGTCATAGTTGCTGCAGTCCTGAAAATACAATATGGAATAATGCTAGAACCTGCTGTGCTTGAAGACTGCTATTAAAAGCACTCCCAGTAACAACTCCAATAAAAGTTGTAGAAGTTCCTTGTTCAGTTTCCCAGCAAGCAACCTCAGATATAGTGGCAAAGTTACCTGTGAAGAGATTTAAAGAAAAACTACCTGCTAGTGGAGTTCAACAGATCATACAGCATATTTCTTCGGTTTCAACCTCCCTTTCTCAGGCCTATGGTGCTAAATTGATTGAAGGAAGTGGATGTGCATATACATTTAATATAGACAATATTCTCAATCACATTTATAAGGAAGAGTGGTACTCAAACCTGTTTTAGCAGAAAGATGCACTACTTAATAAATTAGATGTATATGAATGGTAACAAAACTTAGGTAAGCAAAAGTTCATTCGCATCAGCTGTAAGCCTCTGGAATTAACTAAATGAGAGATGCCTGCAGGAGTCTGGTATTTGCAATTTTTGGCTGGATAACCTCAACACCTTGACAAATATCTTACTGAGCTTCAACTGAGTGGAAAGTCCCATTGGTTAGTAACAATTCTGGTCCACATCACTTTGCAAGCATTGCCATGGTGCAAGGAGAAAGTGGGTTATCTTCATGGAGAGCACTGATTACAACATGGTGACACTTGTCTAAGCAGTTTTTCTTCAGGTAGTCAAAGGCTGTCTCAATTGCTAAATCACAACTGAATCATGGTGCTCCCTTCTAAGGTCTGAATTTCCTGAACGACAGCAAAATTACCATAGCCAAATAAGGGAATGCAGGAATTCAAAGGACAGACAGACAATCAAGACGGTAGGAAGAGAATCTGGACAAATCAAATATATAGAGGATAAAGAAAAACTGAAGGTAAGAGAAGCTATGGGAGTAGACCTAGAGGCTGAAGATACCAGCTGATGTGTTACTACCATGGACTGTGAGGGTCACATGCTCAAATATTATAAGCATGGACCTGTCAAGAAAAAAAACCTTCTGCTTATGACAGATGGACTGAGGGAAAACAGTGAGTTGATAGCATACACAAGGCTGAAATATTAGCAAAACAGAAGAGAAGGCAAGTAGAGGAAGGAAGATATACTATCTTGTGACATGTGCCAATAATCAGGATGCTCTCTTTAATAACTTCTTCCAACCCTTGGAGAATAGTACTTTGAAACCTGGTAGATTTCAGGAACTTTGTACTTGAGCCCCAATTTTCTAACCGTAAGGTTCATCCAAGCTAGGAAACTTTTGCAGTTTGTGTATTTGACTGCAAGAACATTTCAACAATTATGAAAATGTAATTGTATCAGTGGGATAAGAATCAAAGAATTTTCCACCTAGTATGTGGTTCTTAACAGTGGCCAAACAGATGATGAGTACAACAGCAGCTCCTGCTCATGCTACCCAGAAACTGGTGCTGAGAAGAATACTGCCTCTGAGACTAAAGATCATATACAAAGCCCCAAGTCTAGTAACCGCTGAAACATTTATCCTCCACAAATTGTAAAACCATCCTGGCTGATGGTCATCACTATATCCTGGAGCAGCCACCTCAACAGTTCAACAGACACGGATTAGTGATGACACTTATTATTTAGGCTCTCCATAAAGGACTAAAGCAGTGGTTCCCAAACTTGGGTTCCCAGATGTTCTTGAGCTACACCTCCCAGAAATCCTGGCCAGCATAGTGTGTGGTAAAGGTTTCTGGGAGTTTTAGTCCAAGAACATCTGGGGACCCAAGGTTGGGAACCACTGGACTCAAGTAAATCCAACTTTGACAAATGCAGGGGGGAGCCAAATGCAACAGAAGATGATAAACAATTCCTCACTTACATATTCTCACCAGAACTGATTTGCTTACTGTATGAGCAAATAGGATGGGACAAAACAAAATTGTACCCACAATATCACACTCCCCTAATGTTTAAATGGATATTGATTTCCTTGTTCTGGGAACAAACAGGATAGTGCAAAACAAACACATTTGTACCCACAAAGAAAAGACACACTGATATAAGAGAAACACCAACTGCAGCATTTATTTCTGTAGTATGATTTCCATCTTAAAAAGCTTAGGTTGCAGGTTTTTGAAATTCTTTTAAAAAATATCTCTATAACACCCAGTTGCTGTAGGCAATTAACAAAACCAAATTCAATTCTTTCCTCTGAAATTCAAGAGAAAAAGATGTTCAGAATACATTCAGTGAATCAATGGTTAAAGGACCTTAATAAATATATGAAGTGAAAGTGATCACTGATCAGAAATGATCAAATGTCAAAAAATAGTCAAATATTTTTGAAGTATTAATTCAGCAGCTATATTAGAACCTTGTAAAAAGCATAAATAGACTGTTTTTATTGCACTTAGGGAACCATGATCCACAGATACACACGTGTGGTGTGATTGATGGTGAGGCACACAAAAAATCCTCATTCTTGGTTTCTTTATTAGATCATACTATGATGCAATCTAAAATGACTGCAGTCAGACAATATGTGGTCAGTTTGCAGGTCAACTGAAATATCTGAATGGGCAACCCTAATGAGAATAGCTATTAACCCCAGCATTTATTGAGCAAAACAATAACTTACTGTTCATTCACAACAAAAATGCAGTTGTCCTGTGATGGCTGCCCTGTCACCGGATGTTTGCAAGTCACTTTTCGTTCATTATGACTGTAGGGAGACAAGGGGAAATACATAAGTGCACAGTCCTTTTCTATACAAAACTGCAACATTCAGGAGGTAGCAGGCAGGCAAATCTGTCACAGTCTTAATTAGCACATATATACAGCTTCTCATATACATTTCTGATATAGTTAACAGCAAATAATGGTTCTTGAGGCAGGATATTTTAAACTCAAGTGATTAGCAATCCTTTACAGCTTAGGATAAAACATTTCTATCCACATTAAGCCTGAACATATTTTAGAAGGTGTGTGTGTGTTTTAAGGGTGCAGGTCAACATGTTTGAATATAACCATCAGCGTGCACAACGGCTATCAACAAAAATTTTGATTAATTCACAGTTGAGGCCCGTAGCCTTCAAGACGTTTTGAACATTAACCCACAGAAGTTCTGGCCACAGACCAGGGATTCTGGGAGATGACGTTCAAGGAATGTGAAAGACCAAAGAAACATTGAGAAACATTGATATAAATGACATGCTGTGAGGAAAAGCAAATCCTGGTCTGCCACGGATAGATCATGTTGCTCATATTCCTGAAGAATGCATTGCCCTCCATGGATCGGTAATAAAGCGTTTCTACTTTTACACAAACATACTGAGAGTACATAAAGATACAGATATATGTCTGCAGAAAAAGGGTAAACTATGATAATGCAGAAACTGTAAAACAGATACTATACTGTTAGAAATTATCTAGCACTGCGACTACAAAAATGCATTATCTGGAAGTGCTAACTCAAATTTTAGAGACTCATGTTCTGTATTTGTTTTAACAAATAATGAAATCCTATTATTAAAAAGTACCTGCAATACAACTTCCTTTTTGTCCTCTTCATAGATGCCATTTTTAAAAGAAGTGACAGATGTCAACCTAGTTGTAAAAAATTCTGAAGTCTTGCAGAATTGCATGTGTTTTTTTAAAGACACATCATCAACTTTTCTTCTATACTGTTCATCATCAGAGTCACCAAAATAAAAGCCTACATTTGATATGCTGCTCACCTTCAAGCACCCCATGAGTCTCAACTTCAGCGAGATAATCCTACCAATTCCCTAGCTGGTACTTTTGTTAAAACTTTTAGATCTTAATCACTCCACAATTTCACACAGTCATGCTCTAATCACAAGTTCCCTTTCTAACAAAAGCCTAAAGTACAAAAATAAAAGCTTTGTTCCTCTGCAAGAGGCATGAAAAATATCTCCTATACTAATTGAAAAGAGAACGCTCTTAAATCCCTGTTTTGTATGAAGGCAGTTCTTAGTAATTTAAAGAACTCACTTTTACCCAATGTGATACACAAAAAATGGAAACGAACCAACTTTAAAACATTGAACTTGACTGAACAAGTAAAATTGCCAGTGCTTATCCCAAAAAAAGAGAGAGAGATTCATGCTGAAATTTATTTTGGTAAATTGCTTCTACATACTTCTATGTTCATTCTAAAACAAAACCCATTGTGGGAGTAAAATCTTCAAATAATTCCAGGACCACAGTCTTCATTTTTCATTAAGGATATAAATTGGTTGACTTGGATACCATAACAGAATATGGGGGCTTTCTGGACATGTTTCATACACCATGTTTTATTTTTCTCAATTTCAGAACTATCTCTTGGATATCTCTTCAGGATGCCCATCTGTGTCTCAGAAAATCTCTCTCTGGAGCAAATGGCTACATTTCATGGGATCTGCAATAAACTAGAGAACTTGTAGTTTTTTGGGAGGCACCCCCTACAGAGTCTAATGAGGAGAGACAACTAGTCCCCTTCCCTTGCAAGAGAGAGGATTGCTGAGGCACTGGTGTATGTTCTCAAACTCCTCTGAGAACTTGGATTTTTTTTTTTTTACTACATCTAACAGAATTCTGGTGGTGCTGGTGGGGATTCTTAACAAATTCTGGGAGCTGGAGTAAAAAAAAACCCCAGAAGTCCCATGACTAGCCCTCAGGATGCGCCAAAAATAAAATACAGAGTATGTTCTCCATACAACTGTTGCCTTGGTTCTTCTAGGACAGTGGTTCCCAATGTTGAGTAACCCAGGTGTGCTTGGACTGCAGTTCCCAGAAGCCTTCACTGCCAGCTATGCTGGTTAGGGTTTCTGGGAGTTGCAATCCAAGAACACTTGGGTTACCCAAGGTTGGCAAGTGGCAACCACTGGTCTAGGACACGAATGATGAAGCTTTTTCCCTTTGAGGCCTTTCTTCCTTTGGATGTAATCTTGTTGGAGGCCACAAACCAGCAAATTATGTGAGACAGTGTGTCAGCACATGTGTCAGAGAACTCCAGCCTTTCTCCTCTTTTCTGGCATCCCCCTTTCTTTCTCTGTCGCTGACCAACTTAACTTTCTTCCCAAATGATCTTCCTTTGCAACCTAGTAGGAACTGAATTTTGGACATTTTTCTCTGATAGGTCATGAAAGAGTAGTTCTATTTTCCTCAATAGTCTCAGATACATCTCTACTGGGAAACCCAGTGATACTTTAGAATTCAAAAAGTGAGCCAAACAAATCTTACAAATGAACAGATAACTTTTTGAAAGATTTATCTAAGCAGGGGTGGACAGCTTTGATGGTCCAGCAGCTGATTCCCCAACTCCAAAAACAATTCTCAGCTGCTGCCACAACTGTGCCACAAAAATTCAGAAGCAGAATTGGTAAACACTGTATATATCTGATTTTCAGCATTTTATGGTTAAAATAAAACACCCAGAGACCATGCTTCTTGTTCTGTTGGAGAACTGATTATTTGTGAAGGCTCTTGGAATCCTGATTTTCCTTTTTTTAAAAAACATGCAATTTGTTTTAAGCTTAAAATATGTTCTTTTTACCATTCTTCACAGCACCAAATTCTGTAATAGAGGCTGAAGAAAAAAAAGGGGTCACATGCAGGTCATTACTGCTTTAGAGGCTATTTACATGAAAAAAGCAGAGATCTGCTTCTAATGATTTGAACAAGGAGGGAGGTACTGAGGGAGCACCTAATAATGCTGTTGGGGTGGGGGGAAGAACATGGAAGAAATTCATCACTGAAGAAGAAAATGAACAGAAGAGTCAAATGTCTCGGAGGTTCACCTAATTGAGTCTGAAGACATGGGCTTTCTGTGCTTGTCCTAGTGTGTGATTATCTCATATTTTGCCATAAGTAATAAGAGGTAAGTTAAGGTCTACCTCTTACTCACAACTACCCCAACTATGATGCAAGAAAAACTGGTACATATATTTATTGTGTTATAATAGATGCAAGAATTAGAGACAGATAGATCTGCTGTGTAACATCGTTACCACAGGTCTACTTAATTAGTAGGAGGGGTGCTGTGTTGATTTTTTATAAATTTCTGGCACCAAAATGTCTTGAGCTAATTTGTTCCCACTTTACACCTGCCTAAGTCATACACCAACATGAATTTGACCAAACTCCGGGAGGCAGTGGAAGACAGGAGGGCCTGGCATGCTCTGTTCCGTCTTACATCTCGTAATAATATTTTGAAAGGGCAAAATCCCCAAATCTGGTATATTTTAATGATAGGGTAGAATGTGCACAAGCAATAGAATTAAGGTAACAAATAGGTAAATCTTCTTTGTCAGTATGCACCCTCTGAATGGGAGACAGAGAAATGAGGAATACAGAGATTTTCCTCAATTGTGATGTTTTACACCCTTATTTTATTGCAGTTTAAACTTTGATATTATCTATTGCAGTGTGGTGTAGTGATTACAGTGTCAGACTAGGTCTGAATCCCTCACTCAGTCATGAAAACTCAATGGGGAGTGGCACTAGCAAAATCACTCCTTAAATACTTTGGAAATCATGCTTGCATTGCCAAAGAACTGACTAAATGGCACATATCACAAACACTATCTATTGCATACAATACAAGGACATCTGCAAGCAGGATCTGAAGGCCTTAGGAATGGACCTCAACAGATGGGAAACCTTGACATCTGAGCGTTCAGCCTGGAGGCAGGCGTTGCATCACAGCCTCTCCCAATTTGAAGAGACCCTTGTCCAGCAGACCGAGGCAAAGAGGCAGTCACGGAAGCAGCAAAATGAAGGAGCTGGACAGGGGACAGATTGCATTTGTCTTCAGTGTGGAAGGGATTGTCACTGTCGAATTGGCCTTCTCAGCCACACTAGACGCTGTTCCAAGTCCTCCATACAGAGCACGTTACCATAGTCTTTCGATTGCAAGCTATTTTATGGGTGTCTAATAAGGATCAAACTGTTCTTATATTCAAGTCAGTTTCCAGAAGCCCACTGTAATGATGCAAGAGAAAATACACTTCTTCTCAATGGGATAATGCCACACTACAGAAAGTGGGTAAAACCTTTAAGCAAGGATGGTCCTCCTCTTCCAACCAGTGCAGGATTTCAGGACAGACACACAAGGAGCAGTAAGGGAGGAAGGGGACACTCGTAAAACAGTCTGTTCTGTGCATTGTTCTTCTTTCCCTGCTGCTCACACAACAAAGAATCCAGCAACCCTTTGCACCAGAGGAAGATCCATTTAAACCAACTGGGCAATCATTGGCTTGTATAACTCAAGCTGGAGATTGTGAGGACTTGGGCAGAATTGGAATAGGATATTAACCTAAGTCTCTGACCTGATAACAGTGACTTGTAAGCAAGCACCCTCTGGGTATATATGCATATGACCAGTGTTCCCTCTAATTTTCAGCCCTGCTGGGCAGGGCTCCAACCCTCTCAAGTGTGACTCTGCCCCCTGCATGGGATTCCATTGCAACCGGAACCAAAGGGGCTGGAAATGCTCACTGTGGATGTGCGGAGAAGGAGGAAAGCTGCACGAGGGGGATGGAGTTGCATGCGTTCACACAGCCGAACATCTTAGAGGAAACCTTGCATATGACTTTCACAGGATCCAGATGGATTGTGCATAGACCCAATTCAGAGCTAGGAAAGCTGATTTTTAAAACAAGTTCCAGGATCCTAGTCAGCATGGCCATTGGCTACCCTCCAGGCCAAATGCAACATCTGATGCAAAATTTCCAACATTAAATCCAAGGGCTTTTCAAGGGTATGTATAAAAGCATACTGGTTTATTCAAATACATGATCATTCAATAAAGATAATTTTAAACTCATCCACTATATTCCAGCTCCATAAAAGCAAAGTTCTCCTGACGTTTTCATTTATATTTCCAATAGGACCCCAACTCCAGAGACATCTTGAGTGCACTATTCCCAGGTCCAACCTTAATGCAAGAAAAGCCATTTGTTTATTATATCCACCATCTTTTGTATACTAGTGAAATCAGTGTTAACAAGGAACACCTTGTGTCTCAGAAGTTAATCAGTGCCCCATGGGCTCACAAAGAAATTGAGTGTAGGGCTACAGAAGCAATATTTTCACTTATCAACAATTATCAGTTCTCTTTACATTTGAATACATTCATGTTCCTCTTGCATGACAACTCAGAGCCGCAGTTCCAACTTCTACTATGCTGTTCGTCTAAGAGATGTCTCTAAACCTTCCAATGAAAAATAATTCAAAAGCCTTCCCAGGCATCTTGTTTACCTGCTGTACTGTAGCCCTGGTTCAATGCTCCACTGCACAGCACATAATTCTAAAAAGTTCTCTTGCAAGTTAATTAAATCTACCTGCTTGAAATTTACACCTCGTTTTGATTACCCTCTCTTGAGTCGTAAGCACATATTCTCCCACTTCTTTGCATCCTTTTAATTATATCAAAGCTGTCAGTACGCCAACTCTTTGGACATCTATTCTCTAGGTTAAACAGCTTTCCTTCAACAAACTCATGTTATCCTTAACATGCAGAATTAAACAGTCCCAGAGATAGATGAATAATTAATAACTGTGCACCATCAAGTCAATTCTTTCCAAGATTTTCTCGGTAGAGAGTATTCAGAAGTGGTTTACCATTCCCTTCTTCCAGGGGCATCCTGGGACTATGAAGCTTGCCCAAGGCTACACAGGCTGGCTCTTCTGGGATGCACAGTGGGGAATCGAACTCCCAACCTCCAGCTCTGCAGCCAGATGCCTAACTTATTGAGCTACTGAATAAAAAGATGCATTTTAATGTCTTACCATGTTTCTTTTTTCCTTTTTTTATTCAGTTACTATATGAGAGCAAGTTAGTAGTATGAACTATTTAAAAACAGAACGTAAGTTCTGAAAAACATGCTGCCTTAGAAACAGAGATCCAGGACTCCCCAAAGTATTTCATTGGTATGCAAGACTATTTCTCTTTCAAATCAATATGTAAGCAGCACACTCCTCCAATATGCACACACAGGGACTAGAAGCCTTCAAAGTGGACACAGCTGGCTGTGACATGTTTTCAGCAGAAACCAAGACAGCTTGCATCATAAATCCTCTTACCAGCAGACTTTTATTTAAAAGGCCACAGCTTCAATATCACATTTTAGCACAAGACATTTCTTCATAGTTACATTCATGTAACAGTGGCATTGTCCACATTGCCTGGCAAAGTCTGAGCTTAATCCTATAGAAACCTGAGCAGATACATTTCTGACAGGAAGGTTTCAACTATGGAGGGAGGGAGCCCATCCTAAGAGGCAGTCACTTGTATGAGATAAAAGTAAAAGGGTAATGTGTTGAATCACAGCATCCTGAAGACTAAACTTTAAGAACTAAGAACAGCCCTACTGGATCAAGCCAAAGGTCTACCTGATTCAATATGCAGCTTTTCACAGTGGCTCACCTGATGTTTCCCATAAGTAAACCATGAAGGTAACCTGCCTTTGCTTTGCCAGCAGATGGTATTTCATAGCCTACCGTCTCTAAACACTACGTTTCCAGTGTGCCCACAATGGTTAGTAGCTATCAAATGGCCAACAGACTTTTTCTCATTGGATGGGCTTGATTCCCTTTTTAAAGTCTTCATTAGTGGACACCACTAGTGACAATAAATTACAGAATCTAATTGTCCAAATCTAGTATTTTTTCTTGTATGCCCCAAATCTACTGTTATCCATAATAACCTCCATCATACAATCGAGCCCTTTCCTACCTTCACAAACCTGTATCATTGACAGTTTTTATGTATTCTATTTTACAAAACAGAAAAGTCTACTTGAAGGCTTCTCCAGTTTAAAGATAAGAAAACAAGGAGGCAGGGGTGTGCCATTTGGACTCCAAATCTCATCTTCCCATTCGCTTGTTTTCAATGGCCCCATCTCAAAGCTTAGTGACTTCTGCACTACCAAGTTTAGTCTTCATTACGAAGACAACAGTAATTACTAAATGCCATTAAAAAAAATTAATCTGCAATTGTAGCATTCACCCTGCTCATTAATATTTGTGTAGATATTTGCATGTACCAATGGGAGTTGGTGAGGGGAGGAGTTAAGTGGGGTGAAGAAAAGGAGGGAGCAGGAGAGGAAGAGTAGGCGGTTGAGAGTGGAGAGAGAAGGTTGTTTAGTTGAGAGTTAATGATATTGACTGGACTGTTATCACCTGTAACAATAAACAATTTCTACTTGGTTCTTAAATGATACATTGCCTGGACCTCTATCATTAATAGTGAATAAAGTTGATGTAATCAACTGGTGGCAGCTGAATGACACGTTGCTTGTGCCTTTGCTTGGTGAAACAACCAAGGGACAGGCGGGAACGTGACAGCAATATTTTCTGATTTCACGTTTTTCACCCTCTTTACTCAAAGGTTAAATTCTACATTATTCCAAATACCAGAAAGATGTTTATTTCACTGCCTTCCAGTAATTTTAATACACAAAGAAAGATGTAATGTAACCCTCCCAATTTACAAATGCACTAGGGAAACTCCCTAAAATTAAAAGGAGCGACAAATACAGCCAACACAACCAAACTCCAAGACAGAGAACTTTTCATTCCTCAAGGAGCAAAGCATCAGCAATACTTCTTGTTATTTTCCTTCTTTGCCTTATTTTTCTCTCTCAGTGAGTAAAATCCAATACATGAAAACTAATAAAATATTGGTTGTTGTAGGTTTTTCGGGCTGTCTGACTGTGTTCTGGAAGCTTTTCTTCCTGACGTTTCGCCAGTCTCTCTGGCTGGCATCTTCAGAGGACAGGAATTAGAACTCTTGTCTGTGGAGTTAGAACACAGACAGAGTTCTGACTCCTGTCCTCTGAAGATGCCTGCCACAGAGACTGGCGAAACGTCAGGAAGAAAAACCTCCAGAACACGGCCAAACAGCCCGAAAAACCTACAACAACCATCGGATCCCGGCCGTGGAAGCCTTTGAGAATATAATAAAATATTCCTTGCATATGGAGCAAATGTAATAAAAGTATGTTCCTATCTACGACAAAGGATGTGGTCTGTGGCTAGGCAGCTTCCATTTTCCAAAAAAGTCACTCCACAGTGTATGCACAAGCCTTTTCATAACATGAACTTTCTTCCAATTAATCTATTTAAGAAAACAGTTTGATAGCTTTGTGCAGAAACTATTTGCTTGAACACAGATGACTATCGGTCCCCATGATCAGAATGCTTAACGAGAAAGGTAACAAAGGACTGTTACACTGAACACGAAAGCAATTGAATCCTCACACAAAGGTACTCATTTTAGCTGTTAAACACTAGGATTTGAAATCCACATTAATCATCTCTCCACCTCCTACACAATTTGATATAAACACTCATGATAATAGTTGCTCAATTGAAGAAACCTGAAGGACTTATCTAAGAAGGAGGCAGCTTGGCACTTGATGTAGGCTGGGCTTCTCTACTCAGCGGACCAGTTTGCCATATGCTTAATTGTAAATCCTTAATTTAAACTACAAAAAACATAGTTTTGGGCATAGTTTGTTAATCCTTAACAAAACAACTATGTAGGCAGACCAGGAAATGGATTTAATATGCACTGGTGTTGTCCAAGCTCTTTTTTGTGTGATAACATGGCACTGGTGCCCTTCAAACACGGAAGAGTGCGGTAAAAGTACAGTGTATTTTTAAGTCCCTTCATCCCGAGTCAGCATATATATAAAGTAGAACTTTATATATAAACTTTGGAAGACCAAAGTGATCTATCCAGTAGCAAGAAACTGCCCCATAAACAGGTGAGCCAGACAAGGAAAATCCAGAGAGCAAACCCAACATCAAGAAACAGAGCCCTACAAGACAGCAACATAAGGTAAGTGAGGAGAATCCAAAGCCAATGTCTGGTAACAATCTAGCATTTAGCACATCCACTTGTAAACAGCAAACATGTAGGGTACATTCCAAGAGGCACAGCCAAGACTGCCCACGGTCACAGCAGAGACTCCATAATATAAGAAACACAGTAACATATACAGCCCACCCAAATACAGCAGAACATTTGTTACATGTGTAATCTAATATTCTATTAAATTTCATTAAAACAGTTTAGGGACTACAGCTCTGAGCCTAAGATTACCCCTATTCTTAAAACTTAACAATAAATTAAAAGGTATTTGAATGTTTTCCCTAAATTCCCTAAAGTTTGATCAATCCCCAAGAGTACCTCAGTATCCTAGCATCATGCCACAAAGCACAGGAGATACCTTCAAATGTGACTCTTTGGTGGTCCAATAGATGCTTCATTTATCATCTTTCCTTTCCCCCCCAATACAATCTTAAGCATGTTTGCTAAGGAAGAAATCTGCTTCGAAGTGGTCAGAATTACAATTTTAATGTACAGTGGTGCCTCGCTAGACGATTGCCTCGCAGGACGAGGAAATCGCTAGACGATGGCGTTTTGCGATCGCTAATGCGCTTCGCAAAACGATGTTTCCCTATGGCGATTTTCGCTAGACGACGAGGTTTCCCCATTGGAATGCATTGACTAGTGGTCAATAGCTGTCAGTGCATTCCAACGGGGACCCGCGCTCGCTAGACGATGTTTCCCTATGGGAGATTTTCGCAAGATGACGAGTTTTCCGTTGGAACGCACTGAAGAGATTTCAATGCATTCCAATGGGGAAACGTGCTTCGCTAGACGATGTTTCCGCAAGACAGTGATTTCCGCGGAATGGATTAACATCGTCTAGCGAGGCACCACTGTATATCATACAGCACCCAATTTGAAATCGTAACAGTGTTGTTGCCAAATAATTTTAGTCATATACAAAACATCAGTGTGTACAACTGTTTGCTATGTGTCCATATGTTCTCGTACCCATGTTCTTGAATGTTAAAACAGCTATAGAAATACACATTAGTCAAAATCCTATTAGTTATACCCTGTTTCCCCGAAAATAAGACCTAACCTGAAAATAAGCCCTAGTATGATTTTTCAAGATGCTCGTAATATAAGCCCTACCCCAAAAATAAGGCCCAATTAAGTGAAACCCCGCCCTCCACTATTGTGCTGCATTGTGCAACAACCAGAAGAAGATTACATGACTGTATTTGAATAAATGTAGATTATTGTACATGAAAAAAATATAAAACATCCCCTGAAAATAAGCCCAAATGCATTTTCTGGAGAAAAAAATAATATAAGATCCTCTCTTATTTTCGGGGAAACACGGTACCTGATGTTACTCATGATGGATAACAGCTGAAAGCTAAGGTGTTAATGCAAGCATTAGTTCTTGCAACCCAATCCCAGTGTACAACACCAGACTACTAGTCTGAGGGTTAAATATATCTCAGATGCCTTACCAGAGGTTCTTGTGACTAACTTTTAAGTATATAATGATCTGTTTTGAATTGTGGAAAGTCTACTAATGTCAATAACAGATTGCAGATATTTCACTGCAGAGCTCTACAGAAGTACACTGCATCACTGTTTTTCAGACATTTTAAAATTCCTTAAATACTCTGAAGAAGCAGGAATACATGTCACTTTTTAGCACTTCAGTCTTGATTAAATCTCAAGGGAGAAAATGACTTTCACAATGTATAGCAGCATAGCAACAAAAGGTAAAAATTACCTTCTGTTGACTCCTCATATTATTGAAGCTATTCCAGAAGGTTAAGCACCTTTTGGCCTGTTTGAATAATCAAGATTCTACTACACAAAGCAACTGAATTACTAGCTCTAGATAAATGCAGAAGCAGACAATACCTTTATTAGACCACTGGAAAAATCAAGTAGATTGCTCAGGCAGTTTCAAAAGTGTGTTGCCCTTTTTTCCCCTTGGCCATATAGACGCCTATAGCTTCAAAGGAAAGACTATAGTGGGGAGGGTGAGGGGGATGCAGACCACTTAGTGACTCTTTATTTGAAGATATGGGACACAGAATGCTATTTGATGCTTTTCAACCTGTTCATAAATGACCTGGAGACAGGGATAAGCAGTGAGGTGGCCAAGTTTGCAGATGACATGAAACTTTTCCAGGTGGTGAAAACCAGAAGGGATTGTGAAGAGCTCCAGAAGGATCTTTCCAAACTGGGAGAATGGGCGGCAAAATGGCAAATGCGTTTCAATGTAAGAAAATGTAAAGTAATGCACATTAGGGCAAAAAAATCAAAACTTTAGTTATCAGCTAATGGGTTCTGAGCTGTCCGTGATGGATTAGGAAAGAGATCTTGGTGTGCTGGTGGACAGCTCGATGAAAGTGCCAAACTAGTGTGCGGTGGCAGTGAAGAAGGCCAATTCCATGCTAGGTATCATTAAAAAGGGGACTGAAAATAAAACAGCCAACATTATTAATGCCATTGTACAAAATGCTGGTAAGGCTGCACCTGGAGTATTGTGTACAGTTCTGGTCACCGCACCTCAAAAAAGACATAGTGGAACTGGAAAAGGTGCAGAAGAGAGCGACTAAAATGATGACTGGGCTGGGGCACCTCCCTTATGAGGAAATCTTTGTCGGTCATTTCATCATATATGAAAAAGAAGCTGTTTTGTGCAAATTACATGGCAGAATTTAAAGGCATTGAGCGGAATCCTACCAGGTTCAATGTGTAACATTCCACTGTATACATAGGGACTGGAGGTGAGGTATCTAGCATGAGCCTCAATGGAACTGGGGGTGATTTCCAGTTTACTTAATAGCAATCTGGAGATCATGGGAGCTCTGCAGGTGGATGGTTTTGCTCTACTCATGACAAACAGGATACTAGCCACACCACTGATAAATTTAACTAGTTCATTACTTTAAGATGGTTTTTGAATTTTTATTATGATGTACGCTTCATGGATCATCATGAATGTATTTCACCAGTTCAGAAATCAGATTAATCATCACCATCAATATCTGAAAGTATGTTTAACAAGATGAGGTAATAATACAAAATAAACTAAAATAAATTATGCCTTGCTTTTCATGTTTCCTGTGAAAAAACACAATAGATATTTTCCCTGCTTCTCCAGATTAAAAAGCCAACCAAGAAAGCCAACTTAAGTATATTATGTACCTCAAGATATATTTTTTTTAGTGAAACAATGCTAGTTAGAAACTCAACTGTTTGTTAATTACTCGAATATTTGCCAGCATTAATGCAGACTCATCCACTTATCTGGAAGCAACATGTTAGTCACAATTCTCAGCCTAAGTGAAAATATGGCACTGTTTTATTCATCCATGAGAAAGGAATTGCATTACTTTTAAAATGTACAACTTTGGGGAAAAGAGGCTTAAAAAGTGGCCTATTTTCTTCTCCCACACAAAAGCTTGTGGAAGTAAATCTCACAATGACTTCCTTCTTGCCTCCCAGGCACAGTTGAATGCTTCAATGTACAACAGAGTGGACAAAGTGCAACCCCAGGTCCACATGCAATCCTCCAAGGCCTTTCTTTTTCTGGTAAAAAATGGGAAACTGCAACTCCTCCAGGCATGGTGATTCATTTTTCAAATAGGTCCCCCTGCACAATTTAACATCCTAAAGGCGGTAAGACAGACACTAAAAGCATTGGCTGGGCTGAAAAATAAGCTAATGTAATTTTTTTAAATTGCCAGTCCTTCCTACAACTAGCTTGCCTGTGGAAAAACGGCACATTAAAGAACAACCCTGTCACTGAGATGCAAGAGTCCCCAAGGATAATCAAGTTCCATGCGAATGGAGGAAATCTGCAGCTAAACATCCGTGACAAGTGGTGTCCAACCTCTGTTTTGAAGCATCTAATGAAAAAAGTCCATTCCATTGTTGCACAGTTCTTATTGGCTTATTTTTCTTATATGCACAAGCAAAAAAAGCAGTTATGGTAGTTAATTGTGCCTGACTAATAAGCATTGGTGACATGCCTCTCCATGGAACTGGTCAAGTAACCAGGTATGTGATTGGCATCTCATTCAATCAGCCACTGCAATGTCACTGTGATCCTCAGCCACTCCCCAAACAACCACAATCACCCCACAAAACCAACCAACCAACCAACCAACCAACCAACCAACCAACCAACCAACCAACCAACCAACCAACCAACCAACCAACCAACCAACCAACCAACCAACCCTCAGAATTCTGGCCCCTCCCAAGAACAGTTTTTCATAATATTTTGCTAAACACTGATTTCATATTTATATTCTGCAGCTTTCTAGCTACATCTCTGTACCATCCTTTTGAAAACTAAGAAGCATTAATTAATCCTAATCCTATAAAACATGGTAGTAAAGCTAAACTTCCTTCTTTCAAAACATCTTCTGTAATTTGTTCCTATGGCCTGAATATGGATATGTTTTGCATGAGATTTGACAAACCTTTGAATCCAGAATTGATTCCAAAGTGCTAGAATTACTGGGAAGAAAAAAAAATGCACATGCTACCATTTACACATAATGTTCTTTGTACACATATGTAGACAATGGGAGCAACTAAAAGGTCACACTGAGAAACATGTGAGAAAGATAAATATTAAGTGAGTCCTGTCCTTATGTTTCCATCCCTCTGTATCTCTAGAAAATGGGTGAATGCACAACTTTATAAAGAGACCTTTAAAAACATCTTGCCTCCAGTTAGGTATTTCTTATTTCTTTTGGTGCTTAATTTTCCATTGCCATTTGATCTTCTGGATTCTGGTACACTTTTAGTAATCTGTTATTTTTCCACGATATTTGATATACAGTATTATATGATTTTATTTTATACGGTTGTTGATGGGTGAAGGTACTTGTTGTGGATTCAATTTTCTTATGTACACCACCCAGAGTAGTGAATTCTCACTAAGTTGGGCAGAATTAATATTAAATAAACAAATAAATATGGCTCGATCCCAAAAGATGATGTAATTAAAATGCAATGCTTCATGGTCGTCTCTATAGTAGATTGAATTTGAAGTGTAAGCATGACATGAATTCCCATGATTTTTGCTTTCAAATTGACAATCTAAACTGAGTTTCGAAATAAAGTGCATTGGTGACTTATAACCAAATATCACTGACAACCAGTTTGCAGGATGCTTGCTGATTGATAGGGGGAGAAAAAGAATGTAATTTCATAATTTATTAGAGGCAATTAATTGGTGGGTGGGAGGGAGAGAGGTGAAGAGAATGGAAAACTGTTTAGATAACAGTGCTGAAATATGGTTATTTGAAAACCACAACACAAAGCTGTGTTTCCTGTGCAGACTTTAAAAATTCATACCTAAAAAGAGCAAATATATGTGGCCAAACTACACATGGTCTCTTACCAATGGAGTGGGGAGAACACTTTTATTTTATAGTTTACATAATATAAAAATAAAGGTTAAATAAATTGTGTGATGCCCATATAGTAAAGCAGTGCTTGTTGAATGGTAACATTACATTGATCTTAATTAATTTTGTTTGTGTCTTCGAGGGTATTAGCTATTCCACCCATTTTTATGTCATCTACAAATCTGATTCACTGGAAGGACAGATCCTGAAGCTGAGGCTCCAATACTTTGGCCATCTCATGAGAAGAGAAGACTCCCTGGAAAAGACCCTGATGTTGGGAAAGTGTGAAGGCAAGAGGAGAAGGGGACGACAGAGGACGAGATGGTTGGACAGTGTCATCGAAGCAACCAACATGAATTTGCCCCAACTTCGGGAGGCAGTGGAAGACAGGAGGGCCTGGTGTGCTCTGGTCCATGGGGTCACGAAGAGTCGGACACGACTAAACAACTAAACAACAACAAATCTGATAAGTGTTCCCTGCACTCCCTCATCCAAGTAATTAACAAAAAATGTTCAAGAGCACTGGCACCAGGGCTGAGCCTTGTGGTACCCCACTTGTTACCTCCTCCCAATTTGAGAAGCAACCATTGATGAACAGTCTCTGAGTACAATCTTGTAACCAACTGTGTATTCTCCTGATAGTTGTTCTATCCAGCCCATACCATTAGCTACCTAATCAGAATATCATGGAGCACTTTGTTAAAATCTTTGCTGAAGTCAAGATATATTACATCTATAGTATTCTCACTGTTTACCAGGGAAGATACCCAATCAAAAAATTGAGATAAAGTTAGTCCGGCAGAATTTGTTCTTTAGAAATTCATGTTGACTTCTGGTTATTACTGCATTGTTTTCAAGGTACTTGCAGAATGACCAGTTATAATCTACTCCAGAATTTTTCCTGGAACTGATGTCAGGTTGGCTGGTCTATAGTTCCAAGGTTCCTCCTTTTTGCTCTTTTTGAAGATAGAGACAACCTTAGCTGTTTTTCAATCATCAGGCACTTCATCTATCTATCTTCCATAATTTTAACAAAACAAGAGACAGTGCTTCTGAGAGTTCGTCAGCCAGTTCCTTGTTATCTTCCACCTTTTTTGTTGTTGCTGGAACTGTTTGTAGTTATGTCTTTAGAATTTCCTTTTTCAGAAACTCCCACACGTCTTTGACTCCTTTTCTTTTTAGGATCTCCTGCCATGGGACCTTTCTTATAATTGTACTGAGTTCATTAAAAATGGCTTTTTAAAAATCCAGCATATATTTGTGGCTACACTCTGCTTTGGTTTCCTCTGAAATCAAGAATTCTAGCAGAGCATGGTCACCCTCACCCAGAGTTCCCCTTAATGCCATTTCCTCCACCAAGTCATCTCTATTGGTTAGAATCAAGTCAAGGATAGCTAATCCTCTAGTTTCTTCCTCCATTTTTTGTAGAAAAGTATCAGCCACACAAGTCAGGAATTTCTTGGTAGGGCCATATTTGACAGAATTTGCCTCTTAAAAGTTATCAGGATAATTGGAATCTCTCATTATATCTCTTTGAGAATTCTTGCAATTTATTTTTCAAACATTTCATCCTCATTTTCTCCTTGTTTGGGTGGTTAGTAGCAATCTCCAATTACCTTATTTTTCATCCGAATTATATTAATCCAAATGTTCTCGATGCAACAACCAAGCTCATCCTCATGCATTTCTGTACAGGAATATGTATTTTTTACATATAGTGTGACTCCACCAACTTTCCTACCCTTTCTGTTCTTTTCGAACAATTCTGGATTCATTTTAAAATGATCTCAGTAAGCATAATTCTACAGAAAAGTACTAAATAAACATATGCACAGATGAACTTGTATACAGACATGATATGAATCAATAATAATATTGCTGAGCAAGTTGCCAGTTTTTTTTTCTTACAAAATTGTACTTTTTGCCTGGAGACAATTGGTTAAGAAGCATGAAAGAAAAGAAACAGATATAATCCAGTTGAAAGATCTATTACTTGGGTTTGGAATCACTCTGATTCATTCAAGTATTGCAACAAACTGATATGTCAAAAAATAAAAGTTTGCAAGGAGTTTCTTAATATAGGAAGGTCATTTAAGTAACATATCATTCTTCATTTTTACAGAACCCTTAAACTAGAAACCTACCAAGAAACTTTGCTTCAAGTTTATGACATCTATTCAGGTTTGAAGCCTAGTTCAGAGTACACTACTAAGACCTTAGATGACTTTGCGTGAAATACTTTTGCAACTGAAATATTTCAGACTCTAATTCCCTTGGAAAAATGTTTCAGCAGTCAATGGGACATTGGCTCAGAAGTTCCCATTCCCCATCCACAAGTAGTCTGAAGAATATTAATGATAAAGGGCAGTATCCTGTTGATCACTGGTAAAGCATAACCTGTTGTGTGAGAAGAATGACTGAACAAGGATTCTGCCCAATATAACTTATATTAAGTCGGCTTATCTGCATCAGTAATAGAATGAAATGCATCTAAAGATCTAGGATGCATTTCCACCATTTCCTTTTTTCCTGCAGGAAGCAAAAATCAGAATGAAATTTGAAGGCTTCTACTAGAAGCAACTCTTTCTTGGCTGTTCTATGTTTCAACATCTCCACAAATTCATGGCTTCCCACAGCTGTAACCCTTAACAACCAAATTCCATTCCTAGTGTTCCAAAACAGGGATACTTTCCAATGTATTTTCCAAAATGGGAACCACACACATTATGGAAATTCATTACTCTGCAAGAATATAAACACATATGGTAAAATAGGAATGCAAAGTTTTAGCTTTTAAACTAAATCCTAAGTCTGAGTATTTGCAGTATAGGGTGAGTAACTTAGAAAATGGAAGTGGGGAAATCCAAAATAAACATTAAAAGGTTAAGAGGATCCTGTGATTTAGATTATTACTATTTAAAACAACAATTTTAAATCACAAAATTAAAAAAAAGATGGTTAGAATAAGCAATTTTATAGAATAAGCAGTTATCCAGTTGTTTGATCCTTATGATTTGGAGGATTCAATGAGCTCTGGAATGCTATGATTCTTCTTTGTTTCCAGACTATTTTAATCATAATTTGTCATCCCAGTCATGCAACTGTCTTTAGGATCAAGCCTTCAAACCATGATTTGCAAGTTCACTTTAAACTGTGGTTTCAAACTTATAATTGAGAGTCCAGTCAAACTGTGTTATAATAACAAACTGTATCTTGGGTAAACAAGCAATGGAGGAAGGCACATATGCAAGAGAATATTCCCAACATTAGAAATCATACTTTAACGTATGATTAAAGTATGATTTAACATACTTTGAGTAGACCTGCAGAATGACACGTTGGTTCACCTTAATGAACTGAAATGTCATTGATTACAATGTCTCTGCTCCAAATATGACTACGCTTGGATCAGTGGAGGCTGATGACTCTGAGTTGGGATTTATGAATCCACTGTGAGTATTATTCTGAAGTTTACAGAAGCTATCCAAGGTAATAGACCTATTTTGGAGGCAGAGCTCAGCACTCAACTAGCCCTTGGAAAATTCAGACAAAACCCATAGTGGATTGACTACCCCTACAAAACCGGAGTTATCAGTCTACACTGGTCTTAAGCCAACCCATCATTTAGAAGCAAAACGAACTGAGCCATTAAATAGATAATCATAGATTCAGCTGTTGGGGCAGAGAATCTGTGGCTCTCCAGATGTTACTTGACATCAATTCTTGTTAGCTTAAGCCAGCAGAGGCCATAGTCAGGGATGACGAGAGCTGTGGGCTGACGACAGCTGAAGGATCACACACACAACACATTCCATGTAAATTTCAGTATCTTTATGTTAAATCCAGATTTAACATAAATTTTCTTTTTAGCCAGTCTTCTTGGAAATACCTAACCAAATTCAAAACATAAAAATAAAATCTGAGTTACTAAAACTGATTTTTAACTGAAAGCCATTGTTTATAACAGAATGATTCTAACAAAAGGACGATCACATTGTGTATGGAAAATAATTTTTTCTAACAAAACCTGTTTATTTCAACTGCCCATCATCTCTGAAAGCACATCAGCTGAGTTTTATGGAGGAACAAATCAATTCAGAGACCATTTCAAAGCTGCAGAAGTGTTTATGTAATTATTATAATTTAGCAGAGCTATATTCATTTAAATGCAGCTTTTACTGGCACTATTTTAGAAATCTCTTCGCCCAATTTTACCTCATTATTTGAACTCCTAGAAAAATACAGTTTTTAGAGTTAAATATTTCCCAATTTATCAATACACAAAGCTGATTTATTTTAAACTGAAGCTAAGTATGAACTGTGAAAGTATTTTGAGCCAGTGTGGCTCACATTAAATAGCAGACGATATGCATAAACATGTGTACGTATCTGATTTTGCATGATACTTATCTATTTATTTAATTTACACCATATGTTCCTGCCCCCATGGGAACATACTATGTTCAGCTTTTGCCAGTCATGGGGAGGACTGAAAAAGGTGAAAACGCCAAACTTCCAGCCTTGACCACAGGAATCCTACTGATATGCTTCTCATGTACACTTTCAGATCAAGACAACCTTCACAAGCAAATGCTTGCAGAATATCAATTATGCATCTACCACCAATGTCCACACTTGCGTAACACCTGTAAGGGAGACATACTCCAAGTCTTAACAATGGTACACCTTAAGATCTTTATGTTGCTTGATCCAATCACAGAATGTAAGCAACCACTGAAGTGTCTTTTACCATGCATATGTATGAAATTAACAGGAAATAAAGATGGCAACATCTGTTAATAAGAATCTCTAAAGGAAGATTCTTGGCCAAGAATATCCATAAAACATTTTGAGCCTGGAGTTTCTTCAGTACTCTAGGCTTTTCTATCCTTATCATAACACCCATTACATGTACTATATGCTAAAAGCCGGTCCAAAATGAAATGTTACCTTATTCTCTGCTGAAATGTCTTCTTTCACTGAATTTGAAGAACAGTAATTTGCATGTAATGTTACAAATTAACTACATTGTGCCATATGTTGCATTACTCATGTCTCCTTTGCCACTAAAGCACACACATATACGATTACTCCCACAGAAAATCTGAAGCAGCTTCTTCAGAAAAGGTGAGTATGCTTCATTTCAGTTCTTCTACAATTATAGATTATTTTTTTCCTTTGAGTCGATGACAGAAATATGTCTTTGCAGAACATTCAATGCTCACCACTTTTCACTTATTATTTTCTAGCAGCAGCAGTAAGTCCTGGCTCACAGGTTTTTCCTGAAGTAACCACAGGATTGTATTCAGATCACCATCGTCATCTTAGAACTGAAGAGCTGGAAGGGACCCTATGGGTCATCAAGTCCAGCTCCTGTCAAGGAAGCTGTGGGGAATTGAACTCCCAGCCACTTAAACCACTGAGCTAAAATACTGCAAGGGATCTTACAGTGACTAATCCTAGATCTCAATGCTATTTCACTAGTGCTGTCAGTACTTCAAAGGAATCTGTTTAGGGTTCCCTATTTCTTTGGGCACATTTTTTCTAGTTTGCAAAGGCCTATTTTAGCCTTTCATTAACATACTGTTTGCAATTATCTACTGCCATATGTTGTCCTAGGCAAAGTATGTTTGTTGATTTGAAAGAGTATGACTTGCCCTTCCTACAGCAGCTGTTTTTGTCAGCAATTATTGTATTAAAACTGCCCCACTGTGACTCATGGTTCACAATGAACACCAAGATCAGTACAATGGATACTCAACTATTGAACTTGGCAAAAATCTGCATGTTCAGTGAAGAACACTTAGCTAAATTGTATTAATGCTGAATACATTTTTCTACGTCACCACACCTTCAAGGCTATTAAAAATTCAGACTAAATTGTACAATCTCTCTCTCCAGATTTATATTTAATGTTCTAGGGGACTTTGCTGTCCCTAGGCATAAGTCAGTGAAACAACTGGGTCTTCGAAATAAGGAAGCATGCAATCCCTGCTTAGCTCTAATTAGATAAATCACAGGCAGAAAATAGGGATTCAAGTTAAAACTCATACAATTCATAGAATTCATTTCCCCTTTTAGTACACCGTGACCCTGCAAACTAAACTCTGAATCACAACCTGTCGTCCTACTTGCTGTAAGTGCAATGGCAGCATAAGTCTCAGCCTTTGGAATTAAGAAGTAGATTAGGAAGTGCCAACACTTCTGTCTGTGATGAGCCATCTATAGCACAGGTGTTTCAACATCACCTACATTATTAGCAGTACTGCAGTATCATCTTTAGGTGTTGACTGATGGGCTCCACTATCACTGCTCTGCTGGAGAGAGATAAAGAGCTACCTGTATGTTTGAGAAGGCCAAAGCTATTGGCTAGCAGGAGGGGAAAGGGCCAGCCCATGATTTGGTTCCAAGGTTACAACAGCAGAGAGCTGACTTGCCAAACAAAAATGATTCAAGTCTATGAGTTATCTGTACCAGGACAGTGGTCAAGGACAGCTTCACTGATCTGAAAGAGCCAACAACTGATGGAAAGAATACAGAATGTGTTCCATTCTCCCAAATGGGATTAATTTAGGCATGTTTCCTCAAGCAGATGGTTCCCTTCTCCTTTTCTTGGAAATGTAAGAAATATAAGAAAGCTATGGACAGAAACTATGATGCAGTGAATACTGCTTGAATTCAAACAGGTAGACCAGGGTTCATGTCCCAGGTCAGCTCATAGGTATAAATCGGCAGCTGGCAGCTTGATGTTGGTGTTATGCGCTGTCAAGTCAAAACTGACTTATAGCGACCCTCACAGGGCTTTCAAGGTAAGTGTTATATTTAAGGAGAGGTTTTACCAGTTCCACGTCCCTAGTGACCTTCTTGGCTGAGTGGGGATTCAAACCCAGGCTTCCTGAGTCCTAGTACATCACTCTATCCACTACATCATACTGGGTATCCTCACAGCCTGATGTACCTCACAATTCCATGATCACTGTGAGGAAAATGAGGTAGGGTAACTGTTTATACTTAACCTTTAATTCAGTTGCAGATATGAATATGATAAACAAACTTAATGTCATCAATGTACCTGGTGCTATAAGCGATCAACATATCCCTGCCCAATGAAGAGCTTGTATCTTAACATTTAGACCTGTGAGGAAACAGGCTGAAGTCAGAAAAGTAACAGGAGATTAATATTGTATATGAAAGGTCAAACTTAGATCAACATGCAGGACATACTCCATGGACATTGAACAACTATCATATTGCTGGTGGAAGCTGTGTGATATAGTAATAATCTGTGTAGGACATGTATCAGGCGCAACACAAAGCAAGAACATTTCAACACATTCTAAAATGTTTAAGAAGCACTCTTCACAACTCTAGGTTTTATTCGTGAACATATTAACAGAATTCTCTCTCACATATTGTATATGCATACACACGGACGCATGCACATACGCATATGATTTTCTCCCTCTGTTTCACATCTTGCAATATTAAATTCTGAGTATACAGCACACAAAAAAATCAATTCTATTGTACAAAATAATGTCTCAGTTCTAACACTGACAGCAAAGAACACTTCAGTACAAAATAACAGACTGAACTGGTCCTTTTAAATTCCAGCCACAGCTTTTCCTCCACCAGAAATAGATACCTATCATTTCCTCAGATTAGAGGCTTTACACCACAGAAATTCTGGGTTAGATGGGTTTAGCATTATGTTTATCTATGAAATCCTGATATTTGTATTATATAATAAATTCAAAGTTTATATTCCAGGGGATATTTTATATATTCATAAATAACTATACTACTTTATCTCTCCCTCCCAAGTGTTTTCAATGAAGATCTGCTCTGGCACTTATAACTGTCCCTCCCACAAATATTTTCTCTTTAGTTAAAAATACAAGATTGGGTGAGGTGGGAAGAGCGGTTTATAAAATGGAACAGGAATCCATACATATAACTTGGATATTTAGCATTTGCCACTCTAATGCATTATTTATTTTCTCATAGCACTTAAACAGAAGTACATTTTAAATTTCTATATACAAAATTACTTTTGCACAATGACTTCTAACAAGCAGTTTTTAAAACAAACAAACAAACAAACAAAAACTGTAATTCATCATGAAACATTGCTCTGCAATTCAGTCAGGTGAAAGACAGGTCACAAGAACTGCATATCAAAATACCGAACACGAAAATTTTAGGAAGAGATTCTAACCATCTCGACATTCTTTTAAATGTGAGGGTGGGGTTGCAGGAGAAAATAAAGTCTTGCTGAAGGAACAGATTTAAACAAGCATCTGTTGTGGGTGACATAGTTACAGCCAAGCTTCTGTTTGATGTACGCTGATTAAAGATCTTCCAAAGAGTCTTAACTTGGCTCCTCAAATTGTACAACCATACTGATTCTACACCTTTAGAAAGAACAAACCAGTTTTCTTTCTCCCTTTGAATAGTCGATGAACATACCCTACTTTTTAAGGTAACAATCACAGAATCTATCACTTACTGCAAAATCATCATTATGCACAGTGTTATATCATCACTCCTAGTTATTTATTCATTGGGGTTTCTTTCATTTCCATTTAGCTCCTGTAATGCAGAACAGTAACTAGAATTCTATAATCTACAAAAAATGTTGGAAATCCTCATTAATATTTTCCATGAAACATATCAGTGTTTTATTGTCTTTATTTTATCCACCTACCAACCATGGTAAAATACAAAGTGGTGAATACTGTTCTAAACTTGCTTCCCCCCCTCCAAGCCATTTAAATTTTATCTTATTTTTACATGCAGCATGCAAATCATTTTATCTTGTGATTCATTTTTTAAAGCACACAGCAATCTGTTTGCACTAACAGCTTTTCAGCTTCATACAATGAGTAGTGACTGGAATGCCTGAACACAGCTGAAGAACAAGCAAAATACCATAGGACTTTTCCCCATATTTAATGTGGAGGATAAACCATTCTGTAAGTGTTCATATTTAAAAGGTGGGTTGGTTTGTCCAAGAAAATAAAAAGAATCCTCTTATGGTTCACATGCATGCATGCACATACATACACACTTACCAGCCTTCAGAGAAACTCATTCTTCACTAAAGCCTGGATGAAACAACACTTGGAAAGATAAGGAGACACAACCTTTTTCTCTTGTAGCTACTCCCCAATGAGCTGTGCCGAGCCTTGGCACTAAGCAAAAGCATCCTCCTGCCTGTGTGAGTTGCTAGCTTGACTGGAAAACCGATACTGGAGTGATGTCACGCTGCTTCTGAAACATTACTGAAGCTCAGAATCGTCAGCACTGTTCTCTCAAGTGAAACACTGTTGTGCAACAAAAATATTATGAACATGAATACATACAGTATTTATTTGAACACCCCTCATTTCCTCTTCCCAACATTAAAACCTGGAAATCTACTCAGCAAACTTGGGCTTCTCTGAAACATCTAAAGAGCAGGGCTGCTTTTTAATTTACTCTTTCTTTTATATTTGAGTTTTAGGTTGCTAAGTGAGTTAGAGAAAATGTCAGTTTGGTACCCAGGAGCCCAAGCAAGATCGCTGTAATGTAGGTTTTGGACTCAGCCCGTTGTGAAGGTGACATTCCTAACTGTTTTGAGTACAATGAAGTATTGATTACGGAACTCCTAATATTCCCCCCTTCACAGAAAGCTAACTGAGCACTTGATGATTATTTAAGAGAATAGACTAGTATTTTTTTTCAAAATTCATCACAACAACACAAACAGTCACTCTGCTCAGTTTTAGATGGGATTGTACTCAATATATTTAACAGGTAAATCCTTCAAAGAATATTTTTTTACAGAAGAACCTTAAATCTAAGGTTGACTAAGTTTTTAAAGGACTGAAAGGGTGAGCATTTCACTCCCATGAAGACAGGCATTCATATGTTTATCAGGTAAGATTAACTAAACAGTGTTTGTGCCAGGTGCTTATTGATAAAGAAGATTCTACTTTTTTTCCACAGCTGCTGGCAGCCCACCAAGTCTTAGTACTCTGAAAACAGATTGTGCATTGTGTGCATGTGTTTTTAAAAGAAAAATACATTCTTAACAAAATGTTCCAACGTTTGCAAGCCTGTTTTGTTACTTTCAAGGAAGGGCAGAAATACTCTAGAAAAGCCTTCCTAGCAGAAATTGCCTGTAAAGAAAGGAACAATAGCAGTGTTCTCTCATTCTCTCTCTCATACTCATGTACAAGTGGAAAGACATAATTAGGACTAGAACAGAAGTAACATTCAGCAGCCACTTCATCTCTTCCTCACCAATGAGAGTCCTACAGTTTCCAAATCACAGCTTCTCAACCAGTTTTCCATTATCCATCCTTCCTCAATTTATTTTTTTCTTCCCACCCTAGCTTCCAACTTGGATGTACACAGGATTCATTCCACCTGACTCCATGTTTTCAATGAACTCAAAGAACTGGATCCAGCTTTATTTCTTTTATTTATTTATTTAAAACCCTGCCTTTCTCCTTAAAAAGGACCCAAGGTGCCTTACATCATTAAAATACAGTATTTAAAGCTAAAAACCAGTAAGTATATAAATACAAAAAAAAGGATCAGGCAAACACCACAAGGATCATCTGCATACTGGTGACACCAAACCCCCAAACTCCAAACAATCTCTCCCAGTGGTTTCATGTAAATGTTAAATAATATAGGAGACAAAACAGAATCTCGAGGGACCCTGCAGGCCAACGACCAGGCTGTTAAACAGAAATCCCCCAGCACCACCTTCTGAGCTCTCTCCTCCAGGAAGAACCAGAGCCACCATAAAACAGTGCCTCCAAGCCCCATCCCAGAGAGATGGGCCAGAAGGATATCAGGGTCAAAAATATTGAAAGCTGTGAGAACTTGTACACCCACAGGGACACACCCTCCCGTCCAGTTCCTGGCATAGTTCATCCACTAAGGAGGCCAAAGTAATCTCCATCCCATAACCAGGTCTGAAATGAATCTAGATAATTTATCTCATCCAGAAACTCCTGGAGCTGAGAAACCATGACCTGCTCTAGCACCTTGCCCCAAAATGGAATATTAGAGACCAATGCACCCTCTAATTTTTCAGCCCTACTGGGCAGAGCTCTGCCTCTCTCTCTCACGACTTCTCCCCCCCCCCCCCGGGTTCTGTTCTGACCGGAACCAAAGGGGCTGAAAACAACTGCTGCGTGGAGGAGGAAAGCTGCGCAGATGGAGGCAGAGCTGTGCATGCCTTGTTAGACACTGGTCGGTAATAATTCAGTATTCTGGGATCCAAGGAAGGCTTTTTCAACAGTGGTTTTACTATTGCCTCCTTTAAGCATAGTGGAATCCTGCCATGTTGCAAGGAGGCATTCACCACTCCTCTTACCCACTTGACCAGTCCCTTTCTGGCGGCTTTTATAAACCAGGCAGGACAAGGGTCCAGCAGATATGTGGTAGCCTTCATCTCTCTAAAGCTCCTGTACACATCATCAGGCTCCAGGAACTGAAACTTATCCATTAACACAATACAAGCAGGAGCTACAGTTACATTTACAGGACCTGTATCAACTACAGCATCCAAGGCAGAGTAGCTCTGAGCAATTTTGCCTGCAAAGTGTTGTGCAAATTCTTCACAGCAAGCTACAGTGTGGTTGGCATTCTCCTCCTTCAGGCCACGATGCAATAGGCCCTTGACTGCTTAAAGAGCTCTACTGGACAACTCTGTGCAGATGCAATGTATGTGCTTTAGGTAAGTGCTACTGGGCTAAGAGAAGCAGAGTAACCTCTCTAGCTCCCCATGTGTTACACAGAAGGTTGAAGGATCCTGCTGAAAGGGATAACTTTGGGGAAGATGGAAAGTGAGGGACATCACTGGAAGTTAGACAGAGGCAACTTCTAAGAGGTTAGGAAATTTGCTTTCATCAACCCAGCCAAACACACCCCAAACTAGATTCAACCTAATGGAGCTTCCACTCACTAAGAACTGTGCTGGATCAGGTGAAAGGCCCATCTAGTCTAGCATGATGTTCACACTAAGGGCAACCAGATGTCTACTGGAAGCCTACATATGAATGAATGCATCAGACCTTTCAGATATGAACACCTAGTATACACATGAACATAGTGATGTGTGCACCATGGTTGCTTGCAAGATATTAATGGCCATATACAGTATAGCCATCATGATTAGTAGCTCTTGATAGCTCCGTTCTCTATTGATCTGTCCAATCTCTTTCTTAAGCCATCCTGCCAGTGTATAACACCACTTCTTGTGGTCAGAATGCTGGACTACGTCTCAGGAGACCTTAGTACAAACCCACCCTGAAACTCAGCAAGCTACACACACTCAGGTGACCTACCTAACAGAGTTGTTGAGAGGATGAAGTGAAGAGGAGAACAATGAAAGTCATGTTGTTATGATAGCATTACTGGTTACTTGTTAGTTTCAAGGCACAATTCAAACTTACCACCTATAACATTCTATGGAACTGGGTTATCAGAAGAACCATATTCTCCCACACAGACCTACCTAGGTTCTTACATCTTTCAGAGAATGCTTTTTTCTTGATTTTGACACCTTCACCCTTTTGTATACATTTGATGGAGGACATAAGAGATGGTGTTCTTATATATACCTGCTCCCAGCCTGTGGACGGCCCTTCCAAGGAAGGATACAATGGCTCCCTTTTGGTTGTTCATTTACTTACAAACCAACATATTTTTATTCAGATGAATTTTTGGCAACTGACCAGCTGCTACACAAGGGGTATCTAATGAGGAGTGTGATGTGCTTCTGTACTTTTAAATTGAATTTTAAATTGTTTTAAACTCCATTATATTTCATTGTTGTAATTTAACTGCCTTTTAACATTGCACCTTTTTGTGTTTTATTTGTACCTGGTTTTTTAATCTTTTTGTCAGATATGCTAAACACATAAAGCTCCAGTCCCAGTTTGGGAGAAAGGGAGTGCATAAATTAAGTAAATAAATCAAACAAGCTCCCCAGATTCTGCGGCTTATTTCCTTTCCATAGAAAGAAACCTTCACTCTTTTGAAAGTTTTGCCTGGCTGCTTTTTCTCAACACCTAGTTCATTTAAAACTCTGTGAACTCTATCTTTTATTATACTGATGGAAGATGACAGGCTTGTTTTAAATGCAGGTAAAATTAAGCAACTACAATGTGTTCCCAGGAAACAAACAAGCAAAGAGCTTGGGTTGTCTGGGATAAGATGTATAAAATGGTTTCCAGGTCTTGATAGCCACTCACAGCCACTCAAGTTTCAATGTTTTCCACCTTCTCCTTTCATCAGGGCATATTCTCATGACTCTTGATCCAAGTATAAATATGAAATGTGCTCCCCCCTCCAAATAAGCAATCATCAAAATTAATTTTCTTAAGAGTTTTATTCACTACAAGCATTGATGCCACCTCAGCAATATCTTGAGAAGCTGCACACTGTCATACTATAATATTATTCTTTTGAAGAGAGAGCAAGATGAACCTTTCACCAAAAATATTTAGTAACTTATGCTCCCCTTTGTGGGGAAAATAATTTTTTAATATGCACCATCTATTTAGCCAGCTTTCAAAAAATAATACAATCCAATTAGAAATGTTTGCTGTTCTCTGTGATCAGAGGTCGAACGGAGAACACATTCTGCTCCATGTAAAAGTGACTAGGATTTGATCTCCGCTTTGGGTCCCTTGTTGGGAGAAATGCGACATTAATAATAATAATAATAATAATAATAATAATAATAATAATAATAATAATAATAATAATATTCTCCCTGCCACTAATCGGTGCACTAAAACTAAACAGACCTATTCACATATATGGGAGGGCTATTCTACCTACAGCTATTTACAGGATATCTACAGGCTAGAGCAAGTCTGACCAAAATGGAATACCCCAAAGATTTCTGCAGACACTTCAGAATTAAACTGAAGCATTTTGTGGTACATGTAAACTAAGCTGTTTATCAAACAGGATTGCGCATTCGATTTGGACAAATGCCAAATTCCAAATGAACTGACTTGATTTGCATGAGATGCTCCTCAAAAATTCACTATGGAAGGCAGTGTTCCCCCTATTCTCTTGGAGAAACGTGAATTCAATTTCCTCCTAGGTATAGTAGTGACCCTGTCCTTCCTCTCTTCCTATGCCACTCCCCCCTCATCCTAGTTCTAATCATCAGGCATTACAATTTTAAGCTACGGACAAAAACCAGCAAAGAAGTAGGTACTAAGTAATACAAATGTAGGTACCAGCTCTGAAGAGAAGCATCTTTGTCAACAGACAACTCAATGAGAGAGTGAAAGGTGGATGAACATTGATTTGACATCCTCAGCCATACAGTGCAAAAAGCTACCCTAATGGAGAAGGATGACAGTCAGCTTTGAGTTCTGTTGTGGCTGTTTTGCTTACATTTCAGGAACACAGATTCAAGCAAAAGCGTGGATGGGCAAGTACATCTTCATTTGGCACCAAAAGCTAATAAGGCTTGGTGCCAACTTTCTACTTTCAAAACAGGCTAATATTAAAGTGACTGCTTAACCATTTTGCATGGATATGAAGCTATAGTGGCCAGTAAAGTCTTCAAAAAACATTATAGAAAGAGTATAGCTAATCTAAGTTTATGCTGCAATACCCCAGTTAGACAAAATGGTGAAGAAATGAGATGTACTCCTAAGCAAGCCCTTTATTCTTAGTGGTGGTTGGTAAAATTCATTAAGCATACTATTACTGGTGCCTCTTACTCCTCCTTGTAAGGAACAAAGCAGCCTCCATTCACACTGAAGCTCAGAGAGTTACTGTCTACAGGAAAGAAAGCATATGTTCAGGGAGTGGACTTGCACACACTACTTCATGGCCATGTAGCTATACAGCTTTGTATTACTATTAGTCTTGAAATCTGGTGTTACAGTTAAAACACTGAGCTGGAACTTGGGAGATCCAGGTTCAGGTCCCCACTGAGCCATCAATCTGTGTCACACAGTTATTGTAAGAATGTTTGAAAACTTTTTTTTTTGTGCTTTGTTTTATTTTTGCTGTAAAGTGTTTAAACTGTATCAGATACTTTTAGCATTATTTTATTGATTGTAGCCTGCTGTGAGATTTGTTCACACAGGGTGGATTAGAAATAAGTAAGCAAGCAGACAAACACTGAGTGCATTTCACAGTAAGAAGTAATATAGTAGTAAACAGTAACACAGTGAAATGGAGTAAACACCAAGGTAACATAATGGAGTACCACAAGCCCTTTATCTGCAGTTATATAGGCTCCAATGGGAATCTAGGCTCACATGCAAGTGTTTGCCTTTCTTCCTCTTCTGGGGGAGATGGGAATTTTGCACTCCTACCAGAGGATTCATATTGAAGGCTGTGCCACTCCACCACCATGGAATTTCAGCACCACATCAGGACTAATGGATGAACTTTCCAACCACTGGATGGAGGCCTGGAGCACAGGCATACAGAACTCCTGCAAAAAGGAATAGCAGTGAATACTGCCACAAATCCTCAGATAAAACGTGGCCTCTGAAGAATAAGGTATTGTTATAAACTGAAAGTGCCAAACCGTTTGCTTACAAATATTGATCCCATGCTCTTAGCACCTCTTCTGTCATTAGCCTGAGTCAAGATTCTGAAGCAGCTCATTCTGTACTTTCACACTTAATTGTATCTTACTTTGCTAAGAATCTTAGTATCCAACGATTTATGGATCTCACGCCCAATGGGGTGGAGTTCGACTCATACCTGTGTTCCCAGAGTATGTGATAAGCATGCTGCACTCTCTGAAAACTAGCATCCCTCTATTTATATGAAAGCACAGTATGGTAGTAACACTTTGTCACTCCTATGCAAAGTAGTCATTCACATGCACTTAACTGCTTATTTGGCAGAATCAAGTAATCAGTGAAGAAGGACACTGCTAATGGTGATGGAGATGCAACCTAAGTCTGTAATAACATTCTAATTTTCTGAGATGATTAATTGAGAGAACATTTTTCTTCAGATCTCAGCACGCAATATTAGCACTATTTTTTACTTTCAACATTGACAATAGAGGCCTGAGATCCTTCCAGTCAAATTTAAAAAAAAGAAAAGAAAGGAAAAACCTAGAAAAACCAGGTTGATGGCAAAAGGATTAAGATTCTGCTGCTAGCAGTTACTACTTGATCCTTCTACTAGGTATGTATGCTATAAATCTAAATAGGCCAAGATCCTACTGAGTCTTTATGTTGTCATAACGCAACTGGCACAAATCTCACAAGTAAATTGCAGCCAGTGAAGTTTGGGTTGGCATTTGCTACGTTACATGACAGTGTCCAAGAGGAAACACTTAACTTAATCTGTGGCAATTTGCTAGTTGCCACTGAGATTTACCTCAACTGCACTATGCCAATGGATGTAACTAACAAGATTTGGGCCATGGTATTATATTATGGCTTCTGGTATGAATGTTAACCTAGTAAATGCTCAACAGATTTGCTTTTACATTAGAATTTCAGCCTGTCAACAAACTAATTAAAATAATCCATTTTGAAGTTGTTAACTTGGCTGACCCAGCCTTTGTGGTAAAGGAAGTCCCAGCTCCAATTTGTTGATTTTGGTTTTTGCTGACAGCATGTGCTTCTGTACAATCAGAGGATAAAAGATCCGCCAAACAGCAGGGAGCAGGAAATGAACCCAATAATAAAGAAACACATTTGAAAAAATAATGCATTCCAAAAATACACTAGTTTATAACATGAAAGTCTGTTGCACTAAAGAGGCATAAAATTTGTCAACCATTATGTCAAATAGAAGGCCCAAGTCTGTTCTTATAGATCAATTTTTTAAACTATTGCTGTGAGTTAAAAGCTCCACAAACTGTTGGATACTAAGATTTTTAGCAGAGCAAAACACAATTAGTGAGAAAGTACAGAGTGGGCTGCTTCAGAATCTTGACTTCAAGCTAACGACAGAAGAAGTGTTAAGAGCATGGGATCAATATTTGTAAGCAATCAGTTTGGTGTTTTCAGTTTAATGCTAATTGCATCCTGCAAGGGCCATTTTTTAACCAAAGGATTTGTGGAGGTCTGAAATTCATTGGATTCCATGTGATTTGGCAGTATTCACACTCTCATTCCCTTTTGCAGTGTTTTATAAGCCTGTGCTCCAGGCTTTCCTCCAGTGTTAAAAGTTCATCCATTGGTCCTGGTGTGACAATTAATATCATGAGGATTCTAATCTTGACAGGTCTGGAAGCAGAGGACACCACCTGTAGTAAACCACACAAAATGGTCACATCTCAGAGCTCTATGGCTCCACTTCTACCACTGTTTGCAACCTGCTCGTGTGAATGCTACAGTTCGAGACAATCATTTGAATGCAGTTTGTAAATTAAAAGGCAAAAGCAAAGAAAACTGTGCTGCTTATATACTGCCCCCATAACACTTAAAACACCCTCAAAGTGGTTTACAATGTAATTATGCAGGCTACACATTGCCCCTCAGCAAGCTAGGAACTCAGTTTACCGACCTTGGAAGAATGGAAGGCTGAGTGAACCTCGAGCCAGCTACCTAGGATTGAAACCTGTTTGTGAGCAGTTTTGGCTGCAGTACTGCAATTTAACCACTGCACCACGAGGCTCCTGTACAGTAGTGCCTCGACTTACGAACTTAATTGGTTCAGGAAGATGGGCGTAAGTCGAAATGGTCGTAATTCGAAGCACCATTTCCCACTGAAATGCATTGAAATGCAATTAATCTGTTCCGGCTGAAGAAACCCCCCCCCCCCCCCAAATCACTGCAAGACTCATTGGAAACGCGAGTAATCCCTTCTGGCCAAAGGGGGGGAAAAAGAAAATAAAAGCAATCAAGCGTGCAAGACCCATCGGAAATGCACAGAAAACAAAGGGACCAGGTCGGAAATGCACAGAAAACAAAGGGACCAGGTCCAAAATGCACAGAGAACAAAGGGAGCAGTTCGGAAATGCACAGAAAACAAAGGGACCAGGTCCGAAATGCACAGAAAACAAAGGGACCAGGTCGGAAATGCAGAGAGAACAAAGGATGCAGTTCGGAAATGCACAGAAAACAAAGGGACCAGGTCCGAAATGCAAAGAGAACAAAGGAAAAAGCAAGGGAAGCATGCAAGACAGATCGGAAATGGGAAAACCCCAAAAAGCAACCAAACCCCCCAAGACCCATCGGAAATGGGAAAAAACACTCCAAAAAAGCAACAAAACCCCCCAAGACCCATCGGAAATGGGGGGGGAACCCAAAAAACAAACAAACCCCCCAAGACCCAACACAGCACAGAAACATAACCCCCCCAGCTCAAAACCACGCTGCAAAAACATCCAGAACAGTTTTTAAAAAGCAGAAAACAGCACCTTACCTTACCAGGCAGCCTTCTCTGATCGCACACTCTCTAACTGCTGGGGCGAAAGAGCTACAAAGAAGCAGCCTTGTCGCCACCTACAGTTAGAAATTTGAATTTCCCGCCTTTTCCCCCTGCCTTTTTCTGTTCGTAAGTGGAAGCTCCGGTCGCAAGTAGAAGCAAAATTTTGCGGCCGGAGCTGGTTGTAACTCGAAATGGTCGTAAGTAGGTACGTTTGTAAGTCGAGGCACCACTGTAATTAAAATTACATTTATGTGAATGTAATTTGTGTGAATGCAGTGTGACGTTCATTCAAATTTGTCCTCTGCCCTATTTGACAGACATGAAATGAGAAAGTCTTGTGGTATTTTCAAGATAATTGTATTGTTTCATAATTTTTAATAGACTAAAGCCTATTTCATGAAGCACATGTCATGTTACCCTCAGTCGAGAGCTCCTAGTTATCTCTGTAAAAGCCAAGGGAGGACCATGCTTACAGCATCTAAGAAAATTAAGACAACCAAGTGCTTATTCTCTCTCTACAGTAAGCAGGAAACAATTTCTGTCTTGTGACATCAAACAATTCTGAAGCCAAAAAGGGGAGCTTGGAAGTGGTACTTTATTACCCTGTTTCCCCGAAAATAAGACCTAACCTGAAAGTAAGCCCTAGTATGATTTTTCAGGATGCTCGTAATATAAGCCCTACCCCAAAAATAAGCCCCGGTTCAGTGAAACCCTGCCCTCCACCATTGTGCAGCAACCAGAAGAAGATGACATGACTGTAAAATAAAACATCTCCTGAAAATAAGCCCTAATGCATTTTTTGGAGCAAAAATTAATATAAGACCCTGTCTTATTTTCGGGGAAACACGGTAGTTAAAAAAAAAAATGTTTCCACACTCTGACAAAAACTACCACTAAAGTTTGGTATGTGACACTGCCCAACTGTCAATTCAACTTTTCAATCAGCAAAAATGTTCACAGAGTGTTAGTCTAGACTAGTGGTTCCCAACATTTTCTGATTTGTGACCCCCTTTTTACAATAGCTAAATAACCTGCCACCTCCCCACCAAGGCATTTTTAAAGGAGTAAAGTCATCCCATCTCTGAAAATAGAAGCTTTTTTCTCTCCGCAAAGAGTCTGTTACTTATACATATACACACAAGCTAACTTTAATATCCCGCTCCAAAAGGTCAAGGAAGAAATTATTTAACAAGGGCTACAATGCATATAAGATGACCTACATCTCCCCCTAGAAAACACTTTTCAACCCTCTTGGGGGTCACAACTCCCAGGTTGGGAAACACTTGGGCTAAACTCTGTGAAATTCCACTGGCATAGCAAGAAAATATCACCAAACTATCTGGGCAAAATGTTTATTTTAATGTGGTTCCCCCCTCAAAGAAAGCTCTAGAACTTTCTAAAGAACACGAGAAACCATTGAAAAGATATTCTATTCTCTCTCTGTCTCCTTCAAGTAACCACACAGCCAACTGACTGAAAATTATACCTTCAATATCAGATGTAGAATGAATATAGCAGCTGAAAGCAAGATGAGCCAGATGCAAACAAATGCCCTACAGAAAAATGAGGGAAAGGAATTGAACAATTTTCAGTGCTTTCGCAACCAATGTTGTCTATAAAAGCTAATCTCTATCTACATGAAATATTCATAAAACCAATGCTGTAAATGAAAGTACAAGTTGTTCATGTCTATGAAGTCTAAAAAAAGCTTAGACAGTAAAACAGCTATAAATGACAATAAATGTACAATATGATAAGACAAAAAACAGTTTATAAATAACTGAAGATCTTCAAAGGGAATGGAATTGTTAGACAAGAGGAAGAATTATTATTCCTGTAAAATAGTCAAAATAAGCAGAAGAGATGTATTGGCAAAGCACACAAAGAAAGCAGAGACAGAAACAAATTCCTTTGTCCAATTTGCTCTTGCTGCAAAACAATTTGAAGCAGTGGACATGCTTAGACACTATGAGAACATTTTCCCAGCAGCAAATGCCAATTACGACTCTTCTGTCGTAAGTTATTCAGTATTTGTCAATGAGGCCAATGTGTTGTACATCATTATGCCTAATATTTGGTTTATGATGTGCATGCAAGGTTAGTTTGCAAACTAATTTTCCTTAGGAAACTTATCAGTTTGTTAAAATCTTATGTATGTGACTGAAAAATTGGAACTAACCTGCAAGAACCTGGGTACAGTCACTTCTCACTGGCTGTGTTCTGATGCAACATTAAAACTGCAGAAGCCTCTGTGCTGCAAGGTCAGAAGACCAGCCGCTGTAAGATCGAATTCACGCAACGGAGTGAGCTCCCGTCGCTTGTCCCAGCTCCTGCCAACCTAGCAGTTCGAAAGCATGTAAATGCGAGTAGATAAATAGGTACCACCACGGTGGGAAGGTCACGGCATTCCGTGTCTAGTCGCGCTGGCCACGTGACCACGGAAACTGTCTTCGGACAAACGCTGGCTCTACGGCTTGGAGACGGGGATGAGCACCGCCCCCTAGAGTCGGACACGACTGGACAAAATGTCAAGGGGAACCTTTACTTTTACCTTTACCTTTAAAAAGCACTGCAGACTCCATCCTGTCCCTCTCCTTCTCTGATACTGCTGTGAGAGTAACAGAAGTTATGATATCATTTGAAATCTAAATAGTGGGTAATATTAACCATAGTTAGTGGGGGGAAGTCAATTTCATAAACTATGATTTTAAGGTGGCATGCTTCCACTAATCACAATCAAGGTTAGCCATAGCTTGTCCAGATGCAGACAACACTGCAAGCTGCAGGTATCTAGGGTGAAAGTTTCCAAACTTCTACATGCATGGCTTCACTGGATGATGGTGAAGTGCATGAGCCCAAGGCTTGTCCTTTTAATATAGTGTTAATATCCAAATCAAGCCGCTCTCCTTCTTGAAGAGGATGCAGTATTATACAAGGAAGACATGAATCCACAGGGCTTGAAAAATCCACTCGTCCACTCGTCTGTGACGAGTGAAAAAACACTGCCTGACGAGCCACAGCTCCCTCCGTCCCTCCCTCCTTGCCTCCTTACCCTCAGTCCGTCTCTCTCTCTCTCTCTCTCTGATCCTGCAGTCCTCCCCTCCCCCTTCTCATTGCAAAAGGAAAAACAGCCCTCTTCTCGCAAGAAGAGAGTTCGAGCCGCACATAGATATATAGCTCTGCAGGAGAATGTAGAGTAGTCCCATGCTGGAGAATATGGAGATTCCCTGCTCCCAATTTCAACCAAACGACCTGGCTCCTTAAGAGGCCCAGCGCTTTTGCTTTCAGTTTTATTTTTGCTGGAGACAATCAAAAGAAAGGTATTCAAAATACAAGCTTTATGACCCCACAGGCACGCAGGTAATAAAGCAACCCAAGTTTGAGGGTATATTTATTTTGGGTTTGTACACATTGTTATGTAGAAAGTGCCTAGTTTAAATTTAAATTTAAACATAAATTGCAAGGCTATAGTCCGGTCATGCTGACTGGTGAAATTTTTGACTGACTGGTGAGACATTCTAAAAATTTTCAAGTCCTGTGAATCCACAACAGCTTTACTGCTAGAAAGATGAATAAAGTGAAGATGTCTACATCTAAGAGTTGACACTAACAGTATCATGTATATTTCAAAATACTTGACAAAATTCAAAGTACAGTACAGGACACCAAGATGCATATACAATGGATACAGGAATTTTCCTTACCAAGGGAGATATTCCTTAAGATTTGCAGTACCTTCACGAGCATAATGATGCTGAAGAATCTTACATAATTTTGCTTATAAAGACGTTGGAACTATTTTTAATTTTTTTTAAATTTTGTTTTCTAACTTGAACGGCACACCAGTAAGTTCAAAGTAAAAATCAGTACTAACCAAGAAGCCTACTCTGTACTCTGGGAATTGTTAAGATCACTGTTTTTATGAACTGAGTATTTCGACACAAAGAAGATAATTGCAAAACTGGCCAGGTGCATCAGAAAGGGGTATTCTGTCTTCCTTTGAAGCATTAAATATTTGCCTCTGCTAACGGCAAGATTCAACATTTGATGAATTAATGAACTGATTCAGAATGACATCTTTTATCTTACTAATCTATACACAATCAGTTTAATTGCACTCCATCATTATGCTCTCTACTGATAGCATACTTAGTGCTACAAACACTGAGAAAAGACCTTGCCAAAAGAACACAGCAAAATTTCACTGGAAACAGAAGACATTTTCATAATAAATAGTTTTTAATATATGTATATTATTCAATCCACTGATAATGCTGGCTTGCATTTAACATGTACAATGTGTAGATTATCAACTTTCATTACCGCAAGAATTCACGCATTATATTCAAGTATCACGTAATGGGTCTGAGCAATCAATTCATAGGAAGGCAGAATAGCCAAGATACATTTCTCAAACTTGAATATTTGATAAGTTTGTGCAAGTTGAAATAAATATGTCCTTTTAAAGGGGAGCTATGAATGCCAAATATTTGATAGTCCATCTTCTTTTTCTCTTGGTACATTAATCTTTTTTCTCACAGCAGTGAGATTTCAGATTTTTGATAGTGAAAACTGCAAACTTATAAACACTGCAAGGCCTCAGTATCCTCAGAGTTTGGCCACTTCCAGAACCATGATGCCCAATTTTTCCCTTTCCATCCATGTCCATAATAAGATGCTGATTTTAATTGTGAGTCACCCTAATGCAGAACTCACGGCAAAATATCTCTTAAAATACATGCAATAAGAAAGAATATGTCATTCAGAAAACAGTAATGCTTTTGGTTAAGACATTGGAAGCCCTTCAAGGGGGAAAAAACAGTCAATGTGAACATATACTTGGGATGCTTACTTTTATGCTTAAACAAAAATATCAGTACCAAGTTAGTCCACCATACATTTTCACACAGAATCCAATATCAACACTGAATTCTATTGAATAGCATACAGAAACAGAAAATTATTGTTTATCTTATCCACATTCCATGTCTAGCAATTTCTGAATTTTATGAGAAAAGCAATTGATACTCTTCAGAACTATTTTTTAGTAAATTTTATGAGAAAAGCAATTGATACTCTTCAGAACTATTTTTTAGTCTAGTACTATGCAAATTTGGGAATAGATAACCTGGTGCCTTTTAGAATTTTTGGGCTACCTCTCTCATGAACACTGCCAGAATAGTCACTGGTAAGGGATTATGGGAGTTGTAATCCAAACATGTTGGGAGGGCAGCAGATTGCCTTCTGTAACCTCAGAATTTGCCAATATACCCTACTCTACTGAGGACAGAGTCAAAGATGGCCAGTAGTTCTACCTGAAATGTTAATTTTTTTCCTTAAAACTTTGACAAACACTTCAAATATCACTATGGTGAAAAAACATCCATGCCAACCATTTAGTCATTGACGTACTACATGATGTACATTTTACATGTACTACATTTTACCTCTGATGAACTCAAGACTACATACATGGCACTTCTCCTTTCCACTTTATTATAATAGTGTCAAGTAACTCAGGCTGAGAGTATGTTACCAGCCCAAGGTCATCCATTCAGCTCAGGAGATTTGAATCCATGTCTCCTGAATCAAACTTGCACTGAAATAAAAGAAATGTCTTCTGTTGCTTTTTACGCAAAGTGGAACTCTTTTCTAGTCATTTGACAAGCTCATAGCTACTGGAAGTACATTTTTTATATCCCAGATTTTAGGAATTTTCAGTACTCTGAAAAACATTTGCCCAATAGTCAATGTAAATATCTGAGAAGTGAAAATGCTATTTGAAAGGTAGATGAATTTGAAGACATTCTTTCTATCTCCACTGCACCACAATTTCAGTACTGCATTATACAGTCCTTGTCAGGTACAGTACTTTAATGTCACAGTTTGCCATGGTGAAGACCAGAGTTGGAGATCCTCTCCCCCCCCCACCCCGCAAAGCAGTTTGTCATACAACAGGAAAGGATGGCAGCTCTCCAAGTTAGTGGTCTGTTCTAGCAGCACATTTCCTCCTTATCTTTTCAAACAGAAAAGATCTGTGATCTTCCCCATATAAGGCATGGGCTTTATCTGTGTATTGGGGAATAGTCTCTGTATACCATCTCACTGCAAAAATGAAAACTTTTTTCCCCCTCCCTCTCATTTTAAGCATTTCTCCAGATCAAAAGACTACATAAGCACCTTTAAAGCAAAGATTTTAAATACCCTGAGAACGTGGAAGAACAAAATGTTCCATATTTGTGTAGTCTTGCAAGCCTCGCTCTTTTTCTGAAAGCCTTGCTGAATAAAATGAGCTTTCCACACAGAATATATCTATTCACAACTTCCTTCACCCCCTATAGGGAGAGCTCCACATTAATCAGCAAGTGGTAGTGTGTTTCATGGAAGTATTCACACTAGGGAGCTCACTGTATATGTTATAATAAATTGCCTGGAAAAAGATACACAATGAACCATCTAGTGTGTACAATGGCTTCTTAAGTACTCTGCCTCTCTTCAAATAATTTCTATAAGTAAGCATTTTCAACAATTTGGCTTGACGATGCAAATACTAGTCAATATATTATGCTGGTGTAATTATTAAAACTGGCTTTTTCAGCAACGGAGTGCAAAGATGACAAATGAGGAAACAATCTTAGATTACCATTTTTTGTATGTGTAGGCTTAATAAATATGTGTTTACGGAAACAGTTATATAAGTGACATAAGTGAAGGCTTACCACTGTCACAATAAATCTTTTATTGGAAACATATAATATAAACAGAGTAGCGCCTAAATCTGGTATTTCAATCAGGCACAGTCCCACATATTTTTCAATGCACACATCCAATGGATCCATATTTATAGTTTACTAAGAACTATATATCAAGAAGGGAACATTCAGCAAACATCTAAGTACAGCACAACTGCTTTTGCTAAGAATTGTATATAAACAATGAATCTGATCTACTTGTGTAACTGTTCTTCAAATATTTCACACCATGCTTTCAAATGATCCTGACAGGCAATACATAATTTCCAATGGAATAGCTTTAAATTACATGCAGCACAGAACACAGTATAGAACATAAAGACATCTATAAATCCAAATTAAATGACCACTGTCATATTACTTAGGGCAATTAAGCATGTGTGGCCTATAAAAGAGAAAACAAAATCCATTTTCTACCTCAAAATCATTTGTAAAAAGACACTTCACTTCACTTTGCTGCTAAGAGCCACAAGGAGGAATTAAATTATATTCTTTCCACTACTAATATACAAGCTTAGTTTACACAAGATCAATCTGTCATTTTTCACATAACTAGAAAACAAAAACTGAGTAATACAGGAGCTACAACTGGAAGAGAAATTAATCTATCTTCAAATGTAAGACATAAGGGAAAGGAAATGCAACTGCTTATTAACTCACCTAGAACAGATTGCTGCTGAGTAGACACTCCCTCCAAAGTGAGGTTTTTATCACCAACTTGAATCTTCAGTTTTTTTTTAAGTTAGGGGCTTTCAAACACAACAATCACAAAAGGACATGCCATGCTCTTTCCCTGTCCACTTCAACAACTGTCCCACTGACAGAACTGAGCCAGGTTGCAACCTCAGAGTAAATATTAAATAGGAACATGCTCTGTATCTACTTGTGAAAAACAGCCTGATGCTAGGCATCTCTGCATGTGATGGCCTACTTCCAAGCCAACAAAGGGCTGTAAATCAAATTTAAAAATCACTAACTGCAATAAGCAAATCAGAAATACCATGAAATATTGATTTTCTCTCCTCTCAAGGCCTCCCCACCACTGCACCCAAATTAATTGGACCTGATGTACAAGCAGCTACTTGCAACACTTTACTGAAATATGTACCCAGATTTTTACTTCTTTTGATGCTCTACTGCAAACAGACTCACATAATATCATGTAGCCGAATGAAGTTTCTATCCAAAGGTTCTCTGGTTAATGTTCATGGATCTACTGAATTTTTCTCTAATATTGTTCAGCCTTCTTTGTTTTATACACTAGTTTGCATGGTGAATTTGATTTAAATCAAATTGATTTAAATAACGATTTAAATAAAAATTGATTTTTGACCCTTTAAATTAAATAATTTTTAAAATTAAAATCATGATTTAAATCTTTTTTTTAAAGAAATCATTTATTTTTATTCACCCTGCTGGTTTGTATTAAACTACTATTTCCTCATACAATGCAATATACACACACATTTTTATTAAAATGTACCTCAGCATCTCAATAAACTGAACTTTTAAAAAAAGATCAATTTCTACTTCAGCAAGATCATCAGTTTTCATTCACCTTTTCGTAATTTTCCTTCCAAATTGGAAAATGATCAGGAAAGGAAACATCTATGACAAATCTCAATTGATCCAGCCAGTGCTAATAATTCGTATATATCATCTGACACTGAGATTTGTATTTATTGATCTGCCTTTTGTTGTTGAAGGTGCTTGAAGTGGAAGAATAAATTAAAGACTGTAATTAGTCATCTGCATTCAGATGAGGAATGAAATATCTGTTCCATGAAACAAAAAGTTAAAACATGCAATGCCTTAGCTTTAAGTTTCAGCTCCTCAATGATGATATTTTGCTAAAATAAAAAACTGTCTCACTTGTGGAAATATTTATTAAATTTTAAGAAACATACGTTATGTTTTTAAGCAACAATAACTTAGGAACATGGTAATAAAAATATAAAGATAAGAAATTTCACTATTCCTAAATAATTGTTAGAAACCTTATTTTGAACACACTTCTAAAAATAAATTTAAAATATGTGACGTGTAACCTAGTTATTGTCTCAAGTAGACAAAGAAATAGGGTAGATGAAACATGTAATTGGCAATAAAAGAGCTTTAACAAGTTTGCAGAATTATTAGGGGCAAGCAGATCCCTACATGCCAGGCCACTTCCCTGTCCTATGTTCCATTCCGCCCTGTTTGGAGAACACAGATATAGAGCAAGGGAGCTGCTTTTGCAAATGTAATATGCATATTCCCCTCTTAACATCTCCTACAAGTACAGTGGTGCCTCGCTAGACGATTGCCTCGCAGGACGAGGAAATCGCTAGACGATGCCTTTTTGCGAGCGCTACTGCGCTTCGCAAAACGATGTTTCCCTATGGGGAATTTCGCTAGACGATGAGGTTTCCCCATAGGAGTGCGCCGACTAGTGGTGAAAAGCTGTCAGTGCAGCTGTCAGTGCATTCCTATGGGGACCCTCACTCGCTAGACGATGTTTCCCTATGGGAAATTTCGCAAGACGACTGCGTTTTCCCTTGGAACGCATTGAAGCGATTTCAATGCATTCCAATGGGAAAACGTGCTTCGCTAGACAATGTTTTCGCTAGACAGCGATCCTCGTGGAACGGATTAACATCGTCTAGCGAGGCACCACTGTATGTCCCAAAAGGGGCAGCTGCTACCAAGGGCAAGGAAAATCATCCCATGGAGAGCATCCACAGGACTGCTAGGATTTGAGCTCTTTCCGCTTCTGGCAGGGAGGAAGAAGGTACATATGAAAAAGCAAGAATCTAGCTCTACTCCACTTTCCATACAAATATAGCACAGCTAGATCCTGCCTTTCTCATTTGACCCTCTCTCAGGAAAGAAAGTGAAAACAGAGCCATTTCATTCAAAGGCGAGTCCTGCAATACAGAACTCCATTTGGGAGGGAACACAGGACAACTTCTCTCCTGGAAGGAAGAAGGGACAAACAGTCTGAAACACAGCGTTAACAGTGGGAGTCTTCCTTCTGGAGGCAACAGATATAGTCAGAACTTTCCTTTTCAGGAGAGAAAGGGGAGAGAAATAACCACCCACACCGGTTCAAGAATATAGAACAACTGAAAGAACAGTTGCTCACCAGGCATCTACCGTATTTTTCCGTGTATAAAACGACACTTTTTCCTAAAATAATTAGAGGAAAAATTGAGGGTTGTTTTATACATGGTAGTAAGGAGGGGGGGAGGGAACAAAGCGCTTTGATCCCTGCTTTCCCCCTCCACGTTCTTGAGAGGAAAGTGCTTTCCCCCTCCACTTTCTTTGCAAAAAGCTGCTTTCCCCCCTCGACTTTCTTTGCAAAAGCTGCTTTCCCCCTCCACTTTTTGCGAGGAAAGTGCTTTCCCCCTCCACTTTCTTTGCAAAAAGTGGAGGGGGGAAAGCAGCTTTTTGCAAAGAAAGTGGGGGAGGGAAGCACTTTCCTCTCAAGAAAGTGGAGGGGAAAAGTGATTCCTTCTTTCCCCCTCCACTTTCTTGAGAGGAAAGTGCTTTTCACCTCGACTTTCTTTGCAAAAAGCTGCTTTCCCCCCTCCACTTTCTTTGCAAAAAGCTGCTTTCCCCCTCCACTTTTTGCGAGGGGGAAAGCAGTTTTTTTGCAAAGGAAGTCGAGGGGAAAAGCACTTCCCTCTCCACTTTCTTGCGAGGAAAGTGCTTTCCCCCTCCACTTTCTTTGCAAAAAGCTGCTTTCCCCCCTCCACTTTTTGCAAGGAAAGTGCTTTCTCCCTCCACTTTCTTTGCAAAAAGTGGAGGGGGAAAGCACTTTCTTCCCAAGAAAGTGGAGGGGGGAAGCAGGAATCAAAGCACTTTGATCCCTGCCTTCTCACTCCACTTTCTTGCAAAGAAAGAAATTTTGGGTTAGAAAAGTGGGGGGCATCTTATACATGGGGGTGTCTTATACATGGGGAAATATGGTATATTGTAAATGGTTGCTGAAGGAAGTTCTTAACCCAGATAAATTATTTTCAACCTTTAACTACAGTATATACTCTCAGTGCTACTATAAGCTACTGTGCTCATACATTTTGGGAGGCATTAAATCAATACAAAATATATTGCTCTTTAGGAAATGAGCAAATAAAGAAATGGTTGGAAATATGCTTCTTGCTTCCAGAATTACTTCATTAAAGCAAGCAAAAAAATAATAATCACCCAACTATGAGAAATTACTCAGAAACAACAACAACAACAACAACAGCAATATGTCACCAAGTCAATTCTGGCTTGTGGCAATCATTTCCAGGGTTTTCCAGTTAGAAAATACTCAGAAGTGATTTATCATTCCATTCTTCTGAGGCCACACAGGCTGCCTCTACTCACAGGGGGCACAGTGGGGAGTTGAAATCCCAACCTCTGGCTCTGCAGCCAGATACCTAAACCACTAAAGTATCCAGTCAGCAGCTGCCCAGAATTCAGCATGCAATCTTCAGCTGCAGGAGTGCACCAGAGAGTTCGGCAAAGCATGGCCTCTATTTGATCAGCTTGAAACTGCTTAAGAAAGGAAAGAATTGTCTCAATTGTGATCTCTTGTGAGCATGGCTCACCTATGGGAAAAAACCCCACTACTGGACCTAGACACTCTTAATGTATAGCTGAGGCACCATCTATGAATATCTACCACATGCATCAATTTCCTCCTCTTAGTTTCAGCTTCAGAGACTATGTCCTGGGTTGCCCATTCTGTCACTGGGTAAACTCACAGAAATGAGTCCTCATCACATACAGTACTGTAACTTGGTCACCATCCTTCTCCCTGTGCTGAAAGTCACCTCCAGGTGGTAACATATGTGGATCTGCCACAGTATGGGAGAATCAACAAAATCAGACACCTGCTTTGTTTGGACAAAGAAAGGCCTTCTATTAATTCACTGTAAGTTTGAATCCATATAAGTTTTTTTCTAATTGTTTGCATTAGTTAGAGAAAATTAAATACAGATGCAGAAGACCTAGGTCAGAAGAAAAGGAAGTGCTTTAGCGTAAACATTACAGAGTGCTACATACACTTACCTCAGAAAAGCTCCATTAAATACAGTGGGACCTATGTTTGAATAAATGTGTGCAGTGTTGCATGTATAGGTATAGAATTTCCATACAAATTTGCAGTTCAGTCAAAACAATGCTCCTACAGTAGCCAACAGATACAAACTGTCGGCTTTCCCATATAATATCCTATTTATCTACAACAGCACTCTACTCCTACAGTAGCCAGCAGATGCCTATGGGAAGTTCATAAGGAGGACAGAACTGCTGGATATCCCAGTGGTTTAGGTTTCTGGCTGCAGAGCCAGAGGCTGGGAGTTCAATTCCCCACTATGCCTCCTTGAGAGGGGCTTTACTCAATGATCCATAAGGACCCTTCCAGATCTGCAGTTCCAAGATGATGAAGAATGCAACACTAATTCCAGAGTCGTACCCCCTCACACCTTCATGGGGAGAGTATTCTGTATTTGTGATGACATAACTGAAATGTATCTGTGCTTGATACATTGTATATCCAAGGTACCTAGAGAAAAACCTCCCCAATGATGCTAAATCATGAGCAGGCTGATACGGGGAGAGATACTCTTTCAGAAATTATGCAACATTTTCTGTTTCTTATATCAAGATATAAATCAGATACACAAATCTACTAAGCAAATAGAAGTCAATTTAAATGAGCATCATAATTAGATATTAATCTGAAGACAGAACACATACCTGGGGGCACCAGTATTGATTTCATATAAGGATGGGGATATGTAAGACTTGTTTAATTGCTATTACATCTGTGAGGAATAAAGTTCCAAAATCAATTTATCTCGTTTACTGTAGGAGTCTTGCAAATTTGCAATCAAGAGAAAACAAAGAAGATGACAACTATTCAGTTCTGTCATGAGTGCAGCTGAAGACCTGGAACCAGAAGGGTTAACTGTGGCTGAGGAGAATGCTGAGCAATTAGAAACACAAACACCTGAATCACCCCCAGATTCTCCTCCCCCAGTAGACAGGCTGAGGGCCAGGCTTCGGGGAAGACTTATGACAAAAAGGTCAGAAGATCGCTCGAAGGCTGCCCACAGAAACATCCGATCAACTAGCCCCGAGTACTGACAGGATGGAAAAGCTTCCAGCAGCTCAAGGGGCTGTTTTACTATATAAACAGCTCTTAGTCGGCTAGAAATCCGTGGAAGCAACAAGTCAAATCTCTGGCTTGCATCCACGCTCCTGACTACCTTGAACCTTGTTCCCTGGACCTTTGGCTTTGGACTCTGACCCCGGACTGTGTGATTTGGCTTTGGACCCTGACCTTGGATTACGGTTTGTGATTTGGCTTTGGCATTTTGGTATCGGCTCTGAACTTGGACTGGCTTATCGGACTCTGCTGTTGAAACCCCCAGGAACGTGACAGATTGCTCCCACCCCCACACTTCCCCCACAAAATGGAGGAAGAAGCAAGCGAAGGTTCAGGTACGCTGAATGCTGTGCTGGCTCAAATGCAATTTCTCACCCAAACAGTGGTACAGCTTCAGCAGCAACAGCTGCAATCCCAAGCCAACGCTGCTTCTCAGGTCAAGTGTCCTGTGCTTCCTCCCGAAAAGTTTGAAGGAAAAGTGGAGGAGTTTCCAGCATTCCTGGCACAGTGTAAGCTGTATATTGAGCTGCGCGCCAGAGACTTTCCCACAGACAAAACCAAGGTATGCTTTATAATCAGTCTACTCAAGGGACAGGCAGCTAAATGGGCTACTCCTCTACTCCTTGCTCCTTCACCCCTGTTAACCAATTACCAGGGTTTTCTGGAACATATCTCAGCCGCTTTTGCTAACCCCTTGCAAGCTGCTACTGCTAATAGAAAGATTCGGGCCCTGAAACAGGGTAAGGCTTCAGTCTCCCAGTATTCCACTGAGTTCAGACTCTTGGCTCAAGATTTGCTCTGGAATGAAGCAGCTCTTATGGACCAATATATGGAAGGGTTGGCTGATGGGATCCTGGATGAGCTGGCATGTGTAGATCAACCCAATACGCTGCAAGAACTAATCACTCTATGCTTACGCATTGATGGCCTCCTGGAGAGCCGACGCCTAGCACAGGGCAATTCCCGTCTCTTACAGCCACCCCTGACAACCCCCAATACTAGACCAGAGGATTCTGAACCTATGCAGTTGGGAGCGGCTCGGCCACGCCTCAGTCCTGAGGAAAAAACACGACGCCACTCCCAGAATCTCTGCCTGTACTGTGGGGGAGCAGGACACTTCGCTTCTGGCTGTTTGGTTAAGCGGCGTAACCTCGGCTCCGTGAAACCACCGTCAGTAAAAGATTTGCTCCATGCCTGAATGGACCCTCAGACGTGGGGCACTTAGCTGGGTCTCCTGAACCATACCTTAACATCCCGGGTCCATTCCTTGTACCAGTAAAACTCTGCCTGCCGGATGGACGTTGCTTGTTTGTTCATGCCATGGTCGACTCTGGAGCCGATCGCTGTTTCATCGACACGGCTTTCGTGAAACAGCACCAGATCCCTGTACAGGATAAAGAGATCCCGACCCTAGTCGAATCCATAGACGGGCGTCTCCTCCGCTCCGGTCCTGTGACCCAGGAAACCCAACCGGTCATCCTCCAGGTTCAACGCCATCAGGAGCAACTACAGTTCAACGCTGCACGCATGCCCCGTTTTCCACTTATTCTGGGACTTTCCTGGCTCCGAACACACAACCCCCTAATGGACTGGATGCAAGGAGAGTTATGTTTCAGGGACCCGTGTCCGCATCTGGGTCCACCGGCTACCTTGGCTGCAGCAGGGTCAACAGACAGCTCCGTGATACCCTTGGATTATGAGGACTTTGCTGATGTCTTCGAGGAGAAGGGGGCTGACCAACTACCTCCACATCGACCCTTTGATTGTGCTATCAATTTGGTGCCTGGGGCACCCCTTCCTGGGGCACGGATTTACCCCATGTCGGAACCCGAACTCGCGGCCTTGAGGGCCTTTCTTGATAAAAATCTGAAACGGGGATTCATCCGGCCATCCACGTCGCCCGTCTGCACCTGTCATCTTTGTCAAAAAGAAGGGTGTGGAGCTCCGCCCTTGCAATGATTACAGAGCCTTGAATAAGATAACCATTAGAGACCGCTACCCTCTACCATTGATCGGCGAACTTTTGGATCGCCTTAAGGGGGCACGAATTTACACCAAGTTGGATCTCCGTGGCGCCTATAATTTGGTGCGAATTCGTGCTGGCGACGAGTGGAAGACGGCTTTCGGAACTCGTTATGGCCAGCATGAATACCTGGTCATGCCTTTCGGTTTAACTAACGCTCCAGCGGTGTTCCAGCGGTTCATGAATGTCATCTTTTGGGACTTGCTTGATCGCTTTGTAATCATCTACCTGGATGACATTCTGATTTATTCCCGAGACCCCGTCCGGCACACAGAACATGTTCGCCAGGTTTTACAACGGTTACGAGAACACCGACTCTATGCCAAGCTGGAGAAATGTGAATTCAACCTGCGAGAAGTCGAGTTCTTGGGTCACATTGTATCTCCCCAAGGGATCCAGATGGACCCAAAGAAGATAGAGTCGGTTCTGACCTGGCAGAAACCCCGGAACCGTAAGGACGTACAACGGTTTCTCGGCTTTGCGAATTATTACCGTCAGTTCATACCATGTTACGCGGACGTAACCACGCCACTGACCCGCCTCCTCCGGCCCAAAGAGCCGTTTCTTTGGACTCCGGAGGCAGACCATGCCTTCATAACACTAAAAACCCGCTTTACCACTAAGCCCATTCTATGCTATCCGGATCCCCGACTACCGTTTACCGTAGAAACAGATGCCTCCAGTGTCGCCCTGGGTGCAATACTGTCCCTCACAGCCACTGCAGCCCTGCGCGTTCTACTCCCGGCAGTTCACACCCTCAGAACATAATTACACCATCTGGGAGCGGGAACTTTTGGCCATCAAAACTGCTTTCGAGGTTTGGAGGCATTACCTCAAAGGGGCCCGTCACCCAGTCCAAGTCTTGACGGACCATCGAAACCTGGAACACTTACAAACGGCCCGACGCCTTAACCAACACCAAATCCGATGGAGTCTCTTTCTCCCGGTTCGACTTCCGTATCACCTATGTCCCGCATACTCAGAATCGGAAAGCTGATGCCTTGTCCCGCAAACCGGAATACGCCGTTCCAACCTCTGAAGAACCACCGATCACACCTATTCTATCCCCTTCAGTCTTTGCAGCCATAACCACTCGCTCATCCCTGGCTGAAGAGATTCGAGCCAGCCAAGCTCAAGATCCCTGGGCCAAGCAACGTCTACAGGAACTCCAAGAGGGCTCTGCCAGCGACTTTACTAACCACCAGGGTCTCCTATTACACCGTGGACGCTTGTATGTTCCTCCAGGGCCCCTCCGAACCAACGTCCTCTATCTGACCCATGATTCCCCTCCTGCAGGACACTTCGGTCGGTACAAAACTCTGCACTTGCTCACACGGGAGTTCTGGTGGCCCCGGGTTCGAGCTGATGTCACCCGTTATGTTAGTTCCTGTGAGGTTTGTCGTCGAGCCAAGGACGTACCAGCCAAACCTCCAGGTCTGTTACAACCATTACCTGTACCGGCCGGCCCTTGGGACACAGTATCTTTGGACTTCATCACGGATCTCCCACGATCACAAGGGTATACCTGTGTCTTAGTAATAGTGGACCTATTTACTAAGATGGCTCATTTTGTCCCATGTTCCAAACCTCCCACAGCTCCTGAAACCGCCCAAATCTACCTTCATCATGTTTTCCGTCTACACGGGCTCCCGACACACCTAATTTCCGATCGTGGTTCCCAATTCACTTCCCGGTTCTGGCAAGCCTTACACACCAGTTTGGGTACCCAGGTGCACTTGTCGTCAGCATATCATCCCCAAACAGATGGACAGACCGAGCGTACCAATGCCACCCTGGAGCAATATCTCCGTTGCTACACCTGTTATCAACAAGATAATTGGGTTACCCTGTTACCCCTGGCTGAATTCGCTTACAATAACGCCGTACACACGTCTACAGAACAGACCCCATTTGAAGCCAACTATGGGTACCATCCTCGCTTTTTCCCGGCTACCCTGCCATCAACCGTGGTTCCTGCTGCTGATGCCCATATACACGAGTTGCAGGCTCTCCAAGACTTACTCCGAGAGCAGCTTCAGCAGGCTAAGGAGGCTTATAAGACAGCGGCCGACAGGAAACGGCAAGAAGGGCCACCTCTGAAACCAGGGGACCAGGTCTGGCTTTCCACCCGTTATCTCCGCCGACCTGGCTGGTCCCGCAAGTTAGACCCTCGGTTTATAGGACCCTATGTAATCCTGGACCAAATCAACCCTGTTGCTTTCCGGCTACAACTTCCAGATACTCTCCGTATCCACCCGGTTTTCCATCGATCTCTCCTTGTTCCTGTTGCAGCGCCAGACCCTGCCCGACCTTCACCCCTGGCTCCACCTCCGCCCATTCTGGTCGATGGCGAGGAAGAATACGAGGTCTGTCAAATCCTGGACTCCCGAATCCACCGAGGAGGTCTTCAGTATTTCGTAGATTGGGAAGGTTATGGTCCTGAGGATCGATCATGGGAACCCGCCAGCAATCTACACCCCCCCGATTTGGTACGGCAGTTCCATGCTACCTATCCTGATCGACCCGGCCCATCTGAAGGGGGGAGCCCTGGGGAGGGGGATAGTGTCATGAGTGCAGCTGAAGACCTGGAACCAGAAGGGTTAACTGTGGCTGAGGAGAATGCTGAGCAATTAGAAACACAAACACCTGAATCACCCCCAGATTCTCCTCCCCCAGTAGACAGGCTGAGGGCCAGGCTTCGGGGAAGACTTATGACAAGAAGGTCAGAAGATCGCTCGAAGGCTGCCCACAGAAACATCCGATCAACTAGCCCTGAGTACTGACAGGATGGAAAAGCTTCCAGCAGCTCAAGGGGCTGTTTTACTATATAAACAGCTCTTAGTCGGCTAGAAATCCGTGGAAGCAACAAGTCAAATCCCTGGCTTGCATCCACGCTCCTGACTACCTTGAACCTTGTTCCCTGGACCTTTGGCTTTTGGACTCTGACCCCGGACTGTGTGATTTGGCTTTGGACCCTGACCTTGGATTACGGTTTGTGATTTGGCTTTGGCATTTTGGTATCGGCTCTGAACTTGGACTGGCTTATCGGACTCTGCTGTTGAAACCCCCGGGAACGTGACAAGTTCTCAGATACTTCACCAATGATGTCCAACGGAAGTGGTCCCATCAAGAAATGCTAAATAAAAGACTTGATATTTATATGCAAGAGCAGTAATGATGTTCATTAATGGATAAACAACAGTTTGTATAAAACTAGAAAGCAGGAAAGCAAATCTAGTTATGCTTGAGGTGACAGAGTTATTCTTCCATTTAACAAATTTTAAAGAACTGTTCAGTTTCCCAAATGCCCCAGCCACAATGCATTTAGCAAAAGCTCACACATATGTCTTTTTCTAACTGACTAGGAATTATGACAAAACTAATGCTTCTCACCTTAACAGGGGTATGCAAAAATAAAACTAAGTCATTAAAAAACAAGGTTTTTTTCATTGCCCCATCACAATTTCACTCATTTTATTTATAGATGTTGAGCACGTAATCAAGATTTATTTTTTTAAAGCTTTTCTGAGCAAAATTAAGCTCACTGCCACCACCCGGCCTGGGTAAACAAACAAACTCAAAAACCACAAGATTATCCTTCAAACTTGGAGTTAGCCTAAATGTCAACAATAACAGCTGAAAAGGAACAAAGAAGTTTGAGAAAACACTTTATGAATCAGATCATATTAAATTACAAGGACACTATGTATTTGTCCATCTGTGCTGGCAAATTAAAAAAAAACTTGTGAAGATATCTAGAAGAAAAAAAGATTACCATTTTTATTGATTGCTGTTAACCTGTTTGACTTGAACTGACTAAAGAGAGGTAAGGTGCTTACTTTTCTTTCAGCTTGACAAACACAGAAAAGAGTGTCAGGCTCATGGTCCCGTCCACATTACACGCAGAACACGACACGAAACACAAAATGCATACACATGTCTTCCCCATCCCATCCTCAGGGGCAGAGTCTAATCATACCTACCAGCAGGCGCAAACATTGTATATTTAGGATACAGGAATGCATTGGTTCATTCTCATACCCTCCTGATTAAAACATACACACATACATACACACACACACACACAATGTGAACTATGTGAACTTCGGTAAGTTCTGCATAAATTCTATTTCGTATATTGTATTAAAAGTTGTATTACAGGTATATGGTCAGCAAAAAAAACCTAGGCCACTGGATTACTGTTCTGCATTACCCAAGGAGTTGCTCTTGAAGCTGACTCCAACTATTTACCTATTTATTACAATTCTCAAAGAACCACAATGACTGCCTATTCACTTCTGGACCCAAATCTTTCTCTCTCTCTCCCCCCCCCCTTTTTTTTCTTCTTCTTCTTTCTTGGCTACATTCATACCTGCCTCAAGATTCTCCATATGGTTCTCCTCGCTTTCTCATCACAAAGCCCTGTGAAGTACTTCAGGCTAAGAAAGAGTGACTTTAAGCCCAGTAGGCTTTATGGCTTGGTAGGGACTAGAACATGGATCTCTCAAGTCGCATGCCAACATAGACAGCAGTTATCGCTGTACCATTTTAGATTACCTTTCGTTTCCTAAAGGACAGATGAAGCACATGGGTATTTAAGCAAAACATATCTGAGAGAGAAGGGAGCAGAAACACAGGAAGATACAGCAAAGCAAGCTATGTAGAAGAAGTTGTAAACAACACACCTGTAGCTTCAGGGTGCTATTACCAATCAGAAACGTTTGCCACGTAATGTAAAATAACAACACGTTTTATGTATTTTATATATAATAAAAGTATTACCATTATGGGTGGTGAACCCAACACAGATTTGTTTTATTATCTGCTCATCTATTATTAGCCTAGGTTTTCGCCTAGTATTCTTTAATAGCAACAATGAATTTGATATAAATATGGGAAACAATTTAACAGCCAGCCATTCAATAACAGCAATCCAGCAATCATACCTAATTTGGGATTTCAATTATCAGGTGAAAATTTATAGCCAAGTTTTTCTCAACAGTTTCATACATAAATCTAATTAGTAATGTTACATAGAACGGATATGTCAGAAAGCCAGACAAACAATTTATCTAGTGCTGCTGAGACAGCTCATTGCAAATTTGTAGTTTACAGTAGCTACTATGGAAAACACTATGGGCAGATTATGAATGGGAAAAGGAGATATTTTTTTCATGGCCACAGCTATAACCCAACCACTTATTATGCAACACTGCCAGGTAACTTCAGAACGTTTCCTCACATACTGTATTATGACTGAGTTAGACAGGCAGTAATATATCTAATGCCATCTGTTCACCACGACTGAGATCTACTGTAGTTTTTTGCTGGAAAACAGCCATCAGGTACACGTCCTCTCCTCCTCACGCCACACCAAATTTCTCCAAACAAAAGGACTACCAAGAAGGTGGTGCAAGTGGGCTTTACCATTTCAGCATTCCTCCAATAACTAGCAACGAGAGCCCAATCCAATCATCTGGGATTGCTGGCATTGACCTTGTCTAAATTTAGCAGAACTAATTTAAGTACCTAGTCGGAACTAAGCCCAGCTTCAACTCCTGCCTGATAGCTTCCTGTTCACAACTATGTAAACCAAGGCTGGCAACTTACAGCCCACCAGATACTGCCGAACTCCAGTGCCAATCAACACTACCCCATTTAGTTAATGGTAAGGGATAAAGGAAGCTGCAGTGCCACAAGCTGCCCTGCCCTGAGATAACTTTTCACTTTCCTTTTGTTAGAGAAGCTAGATAACCATCTAACTAATGTAATCACTTCTTTTTCTTGGTGGTTCTCACAATTTCCTTTTCTCTCTAAGTATTCTTGAACGTACAGGTCACTAAAATACACTATAATTTAAAATATGGCTTTAATACATAACACTGAAATAATTTAGCATTTGATTCAATGACTCTACTCCAGTTAGGACTTAGTCTAGGATCTAGACTAGAGATGGGAGTATTTGTATTTGTATACAAATATCCCCCCCCCACAGGTGCCTATAACAAGGGTCTGGGGGGGCAGACTCACCTGTCCGCCACCGCTGTGGGCTCCGCGATCCCTTCCTATCACTCTGGAGCTCGCGATGGATTAGCCACTCTTCGACCTGGCAGAGAGGCTCGTCATCCCGCCTTCTGTCAGGAGTGGCTAATCCATCGCGAGCTCCGGAGTGATAGGAAGGGATCGTGGAGCTTGAGGCAGCGGCGGACAGGTGAGTGGTCGGTCTGGCCCAAGCGGGCCGGACCCTCATTATCTGCACCTCTGGGGGGATATTCGTATTCGTATACAAATACCCCAATCTCTAATCTAGCCAGTGGTTCTTAACCTTTTTGAAAGAATCGCCCCCTTGAGCCATTGAGGAAGTTATCATCGCCCCCCTCCTGCCGCGGCAGCGGCACCGGATCTGCTGCCAGCACCAGCTGCTCTGGATCCGCCTGCTGGATCCGCTGCCAGCACTGCAGCTGCAGCCGCCTTCTCGGGTTTGGCTCGCTCCATCGCCCCAATATCGCCCCCTTCTGTTCCTTTGCCCCTGCATCGCCCCTTTTCGTTCCATCGCCCCCCCTGAAAAATGAAATCACCCCCTGGGGGGTGATATCGCCCAGGTTAAGAACCAGTAGATTCTAGACCACTGTTTCACTGTTTTCATTCTTTAAAAAAAAAAAAAACCAAAAGGAACTGGTAGATCTAACAAATCTGATTCTGAAGGAGAAACCAGTTTCAGAATGTAAGAAAACATATCCCACTTGCTTTCAATTGAAAACTGCCCAATGTGTTTCAGCCTGAATTTTTTGGCCTTCTTTGGGAGTGTTGATTATTGATCTGTATTATATATTTCCCCCTTTTTTTTTTTGTCTATATGCAGCTCCAATAACTAATCTACTAAAAACCCGAAATAAACTCTCATATATTTTCTTACATCCTGAGACTGCTGCAGTTTCTCCTTCAGAATCAGACTGTTTTCATTTTGCAAGACTAACATGGCTGCCTAGATTACCATTTGTAAACTGCTGCAAGAGATGGAAAGGAGGTTGATATTGCAAAAATAAGAAAGGTTGAAAATATCTTAGATGATAAACCAAACAACCAAGTTTAAAAGGTGCACTCCTTTCAAAATGCAATTGGAAAATTGAAAACATGGTATAGAAGTAATTGGATTCAAGCCTTGTCTCCCAGTTTTAGGGATTATTAACTATAACCCATAATAAAAGGTTACATTTTATGTATGATAAATTTCCAAAATTATTAAAACTACAAATATGACTTATATCACACAAAACCTGCCAATTTTGGAAGAAGCCAAGCAACCATTTCTTCTCATCCACCCACCCCTTCAACATACATGCATTCACACTACAAGACAAAGCTTAACACCTTCAATGTGTTCCACCCACCCCCAGACTCCTGTTTGGCATTTGGCTGTGAACAAAGCTTGGAAATCTACCTCACCTTAAGTTTGTATCGAAAGATTGGTGCCACTACCTTTCACTTTCATGATGTTAATGTAAATGGCTATAAATATTTATGGACTAAAATTGGTTCTTTAAAGTTTTAAATGCTGGACTCATGCCCACAGCAATAATGTTCCTGTATATAAGCAAACGAAGTTTGTTTTTGAAAAGTTTTCAATGGTATTTCCTTGGGAACAGTCTTTCCTAAGTTGTAGAGCTTTGAATTTGGTTAAATTCCTCTAGCTGTGTAGCAAAAGTACAAGAAGTCACAGAGCAGAATTGCTTCAAGTTCTCCATATTAGCCCATTCTTTTTTTCCTCATTAACTGGCACTTACAGTCTCAATAACTCACTCTGAGACAATTGAAGTAGAAAGAATAAAAAGTTTCATTACTTACTGTGATGGAGTTGAAGCAGTATGGGATATGTAGTCAGAGAAATGTAAGATGGAGTCAGACAGGTTCTGTGTGAAGATGATTTGCGAGACATTGGAATGTGTTTTTCTAAGTGCTATGAGAGTGTTTTTCTAAAGACCGGTACAGCGTGGTTTGAGATAAAGCTGAAGGTCGGACAAGGAGCCCGTGGAAGACTCAACATTTCGAGCTAATTGGAGAAGAGATAAAACACCTGGATTTTCATGGGAATTGAGGGAGGAGGAAGATGTTATAGCCCCTTGAGGCTAATTGGTTAACAGCTATGAAGTGTCAAGAAGAAGGGAGGAGTTAGAGAATGTAGAAAATGGATGATGGGTTATGTGGAAGAAGTTCAGAAGTTCTATTCCATGATGATGGGAGAGAAAAAGAACTTGATGGTTTGAGTATGTGGCTTGAAGGAGAATGTAAGTGGAGAGAAAGAAGGAGGTGGGGCTAGCCCACCTTAGCCCAGTTTAATAGTGTTTATTATTTTAATGGGGATTAGTTATTTTATTTAACTGTAATGATATTTGAATATGTTCCTTATGCTAAAGCTTGAGCAATATAAACTGACTCTATGAAACTCTATTTTTCTAATAAAAATTAATTATAAAAATCCTTACAAAGGACTGGTCTCTTGAACAGCAGGGTCTGGCTAAATCCAGGAGGTGGAGAGGGCCACAACCTAGCTATCTTTAAGAGTCCTACCTAACTGAGCTGTTGTGAGTTCTAAGGAATCACAAAGCCCATGTGTCTGTACTTGCAAAGTACTGGGTAAAAGTAAAGTGTTCTTTTAAGGTCAGACTTGTTCAAGGGGCTTACGCTATGCACTGCTCAGGTCTTGGGACTTGCCTCAGCGCAAAGGTGGTAGGTAAGTGGCCTGTCGAACTCTCTGACCGAGTGCTAACAGCTTCTTAGGGAGAGTGGGCACTATACTTACAACAGAACAGATTGAACAGTAAACTGACAAACATGGCTGGCTGACTTTCAGCAAAGGCCTCAACAGACTGCCTGCTTATAACAGACTCAGGAAAGGGCAAAGACAAACAGAGCTGAAAGGTGTGGCTCTCTTTGAACTCAGAGGTGGGAAGGAACGACTGGTTAGTGCTTAACAGATTGATAGCCACTCCAGTCCAGAAAGGTCCCTCCCAGCGAAACCTGCTAAAGGCAGAATGCGGGGTTTGCAAAAACTCCAACAACAAGTAGACTCCATTCCAGAGCTCTGTCCAAAGCATGCAAGCTGTGCACATAATCTGCAAAGGGAAGCTATGCTAAGAGGGAATTTGAAGGAAATGCTGGCTGTAAAACAATTTCCTGTATTGAAGCTTCCTGTATAAACTGCAAATTCATGAAGTGGTTTTGTTCAGTAAATGCTGATGGACAACAAGGCACTTAAATTCTGATGTAGCTTAAAAAGCAAATCTGGGCAGGGGAAACATGCTTCTTCAAGCCTTGAAAACAGAGATTTTAAATCAGAAAGAAAAAAGAGGATAGTGCCCTCACCTGGCCAGACAGATTTCTGCAGGTTCACAGAACTGCTTTTTCTAACCAGTCTCCAAAGTATCATCCATTTCAGACTTGCACTCTTAAGTTTATTAGCAGAGGGGGAAAAACTAAGCCAACTGAGTCAACATCACTCCAAGGGTATCCAAGGAAAAGAGTAGTTTTTGCAGTGTTATCTTTATACAAAAAGGCTGCAGTACAAAATTGGAAAATCCTACATCAATAACAATCACCACCAGGTGGTGATAAGATCAAGATGATACTGCTCAAACGTCTAACCAAACCATAAACATTTTACCATCCTAATTGTTCAGTTCCAACAGCTGCCATTTAAACAAGCTCTACCAGAAATAAACTGTACTGTTTGTATAATCCTTCAGAATAAGAAACCCTCCAGATGTTTAGAAACTACACATTTCATACTGAAAGAACTTTTAAATGTCAGCAACGGAGCTTCAGAAAAACTACGGGGCTAAGCCTCATGCATAAACGCAGTAACTCATTCTCTCAGAACAGGCCAGAAGTAGATTATTCATTCTCTCAGAAAGAAAACTTCGCTTCAGGAAAAGGGTGGGGAGGCACAGCAATGGTTTATTTTGTATCACCCTAAGAGACACTAGCTGAGGGACAGCCTGAATCCAGATCTCTGAAATCCACCTCTGTACCCAATGCAGAAAACCACAATGAATGCAAACACACATTTCCTATCTACATAACCAGTAAGTTCTTTACATGTCCTACAAATTTTTTACTTTCAAAAGGAAATCTGCCAGCTTACATAGGATCTTGGTTTTCTTGAATGAATCAGATTCAATACAAAAGTTCAAAAGCACTTTTTTTGCCCTGCACAACACAATGTTCTAGCATACAAACACTCTTCTTCAACTCCCCTTTTGGGCACTATTAGGCTTCAACTAATTCTGAAATTCACTGTATTTTTTCCAAATAAATGACTAAAATTAAAGTCCTGGCAGGCTAAAAATGACCTCTATAAGCGACTGGAACAGCTTTGAAAGATACGTGGTATGTTCAAACATCGGAAGGCTAACCATAAGCCTCCAGAAGAAAAAACAAACCAAAAGCTATGTATCTCCACAGGGTCCAGATGTATGGTAAAGGCAATCAACCACAGACCTTAAGCCAGAAGTTTTCTTCAGCCCTCATTACCTTCCTTTGTCCTATGTTTTAACATTTGTGTTTGTCGTCCAGAGACCCAAAGGTCCTACACAATAATAACAAAGGATAAAAAACTGAGGTCTTTTGCGGCAAGTGACAGGCTCAGGCATGACTCCAAAGCAGATTTTGCTGCAGACTGGCACATTCAATTCAATGGAAGCCAGACCAGACAACATGAAATCAACATTCTGAGTAACTCTATGATTTTACCAAAATACAACACAGAGTGGAGCTCTAATCAAGGACACAACCCTAGACAATGTGCAGACTACAGTTACTGTTGCTCAGCTGTCTGCCTTTGGGCAAATACACAGGAAAAACAGCTGGTTAAGACATACATAACTTAATCAACCAAGCATGTTCACAAACCAACGGATATACATAGCCACATTCAATATTCAATTTCCCAGCCATGAGATTATTGACTAAATCATACTAACTATTTCAACACTGTCAAACAAAAGAATAGCTTTTTCAAAAGTGTTAGGCTCTTTCACAACTAATATTTTTCGAAACTTGCTAAAAATATTTAAATAACAATTGCCAAAGTTTTCCAGTTCTGCAAACCAAGACTACCATTTTTGTAGCTACCTGTCTGAGAACACTATTATTTCATTCTAAATAGGAGTGCTTATTCTTGCCAGGTACAGAAGGCTCTTTCTCCAGCTGGCTCTTTTTGATTTTAGTCATTATGCTACAGTACACATCTGCTTTCATATCACTGTTTGGAGATGAATGGCTTTAGTTTCTTGTGTTTGCATTCAGAAAGTGACTCATACTGCAGAATGACTGATGGGGGGCTCTGGCTTCCTGCTGGGTCTGCAAAAGATTCTGAGAATGAGACTACCCTTGATTGTTGAGTTTTGACCTCCTATTTCAGAGAGAGAAATTTAAAACACCCAAACACAGGGTGATTTCAAAGACAAAATTCAGCAGCTCAGTTCTTTTGGACACAAGAAACAAATTCTTACAGTGCATCACAGTAGTGACATGTTTAGACTTAATTTTACAATCTCCAGACAATGTAAGTTGTCTTAATATTTATTAGCACATCACTCAATTACACAAAACCGTTAAACAGATGAACAGGAGTTTTCCCTGAATTTCATCCTCAACAAAAGTAAAGCACTACGAAAAGTAAAGAGTTAAATTAAAGCAGCAATTTTCATTTCGTTTGCTATTAAATGATCCTTTAACTGCTCTGAGTGGATATGCTTGTTTGATTTTACCTTGTTTGTCTCATACATCCACAAGAAAGACACAGCAACTGCGGAGAACAGTAGCTGGAAAAGTAAAATGTGCCTCTTGTTTGTCAAATGTCTATCTCAAATGCAATGACAGACTGATCTTCCATACTCAAGAGTCTCTCAGAAAAGCAGGGGGCATTCACAAGTGATGCGGAGCATGTGCATTTTGTAATATGGCATCTGTACCAGAGTACAAGCTCTGCATTAGAAACTGTCTTACCAGATTTTTAGCTACTTCAGAGTGTTTTCATCCATAAACAGAATATACACATATTTTTGTAGTGAAGCCCAGTATATGGCATCTGGCTGTGGAGCCAGATGATGGGAGTTCAATTCACCACTGTGCCGTCTTGACAGAGGTTGGACTTGATGATCCATAGGGTTCCTTCTAGCTCTGCAGTTCCAAGATGGAGATGAAGATGAAATATAATACAGTGGACCCTCGACTTACAGACGGCTCGACCTGCAGACTTTTTGAGTTACAGACTTCTCTGGCCGCAAAATTTAGGTTCGACTTGCGGCCGGAGAATCGACCTACAGACCGGAAAATCAAACAAAATGGACCAAAAACGGCCGGTTACAGATTAATCGGTTTTCAATGCATTGTAGGTCAATGGAGCCTCGACCTACAGACTTTTCGACCTGCAGCCACCGTTCCAATACGGATTAATTCCGTAAGTCGAGGGTCTACTGTATAGATTCATTTGGAAGCTACAGTTACTATATATGCCTGATGTGGGTACACTGCTTGTACACACATTACAACCTGTTATTTGTATTCAGCAGACAAGCCTCAGTGCCAAAACAATATCTAGAATGAAAGCAAACAAACCCATCATCAGAAGAAAAAGGTACAGCAAATTCGAACAGAGCTTCCATAGTTCTCACCTGGTGTAGCTTGTGTGTGTGTGTGTGTGTGTGTGTGTGTGTGTGAGGGGGGGGCTCTCAAGTTGGAAACAACTTACAGCTACCCTAAGTAGGGCTTTCCAGGCAAATGAGATATTTAAGGAGGGGTTTTACCAATTCTACCCCACTGCAGCGAGTTTACATAACCCAGTCAGGAGTCTGTCACTCTATTCACTACAGCACATTGGTATCCTAAATAAAATAGAGCTTGCACCAACTCTTAATAATAACTACAGATAAATGTCTAATTCAGACTACTAAAAAAAAAACCATAAACATAAGCTAGCTTTCAACTCCAGCATCCAACAGAATTGTGAATGCTGTAGGAAAAAACACACAAAAGCTCTAACAATCATGGCCAGATGTGCTTGCCAGATTCCTTTATTAAAAGTACTTTTCAAAATGGGAACTGCAAACTTGAGTCTGCCATCTGGCCATGATTTTGCTACTATAATGTCTCTGTCGACACCATCCACAGTTCTATGGTGTCCAGCCAGATGAAGACCTCTACACTGTCAAAAGCTAGTATATGTTTGTGTTTCTTTAGTAGTCTAATAAGGATATCACCCACCCTTGCCTTCAGACTGTGTAGAAGGATCACCAGCTTTCTTCATTTTAATTCAGATCACTTATGCCATTAATACAACAGCCACTAATCCAAAGAAAATAGTTGGAATACTTTTGAAATGCTGATGTTTAACCATGACTTTGTAAGTAGCTTCCAACTAATCATTTTCAGAATCTATGCGCATTAAGTTACAAAGACAGGAATTCTATTTATATCTGTATAGGTTATGTGTAACTTTCCACGGCTAATTGTATCTAATTGACGAGGTCCCAGGCTGCAGCTCAGTTGCACACTCATGTGTATGACCAAACATGAAAGTGAGACACACCTTAGCATCTCATCAGTTAGCCATGGGAAGTTACACAAACCTTACATGAACACCAGTAGGATTCTGCCCGGAGATAACTCCTCAACCTTCAATTTCTTTGAGTTCAAAATAATATGAAATGAGTTAGTGACCACCAAAGTATGAGAGATTCTTTGATACCTTCCTAAGATAAATGATCCTGTCAACATTACAGTTGCAGTGCTATTTTCTATGTACTGTGGACTTCATAATTCTACAAATAACACACTGATCTTTAATTTATAACATGGATTAACAGAGTTGTGTGGCTGAAATACTACAAAAATGAAATTCTGTGCTTGTAGAGACAGGGAAAGCAGAGATAAATTATGAATTTTGACCATGTAAATGAGCTTTTATTATCATCAGTCCACAAATGGGTAAAACAATTAAATGGAATAGGTGGGTTGCCATTAAAGACTAGAGAAATTACAAATCCTTCTAGCTCCTGAAAATTGCTATAAAAATACCAACTGTTGCATGTTGAATAAATATGAGAAACATGCCAGAAAAATATATGCTTTACCATGGAAACTGCTAATTTTGGCATTAACAGCAATGCCAAGAGTAACTACTGAAGACATTTCACTGACATAATTCAACTATGTCAGGTGCTGAAGTACCTCCTCCTGCAGTTTAAATGTGGAACTCACATAACTGGGAATTTGGAAGGAACAAGCCCTTTTGCATGCCGTGAATTAGTACGAAAAATCGTCTGGTAACAGCAGGTGCCAAACGTAGATTTAATTGCTGTGTAGCAACCAAATTTCCTGCCAACCTAGCAGTTCGAAAGCATGTAAAAATGCAAGTAGATAAATAGGTACCACCTCGGTGGGAAGGTAAAGGTGTTCCGTGTCTAGTCGCGCTGGCCACGTGACCGACCACAGAAACTGTCTTCGGACAAACGCTGGCTCTATGGCTTGGAAACGGGGATGAGCACCGCGCCCTAGAGTCGGACACAACTGGACTAAATGTCAAGGGGAACCTTTACCTTTACCTAGCAACCAAATTAAATATTGCACCACAATAAGAACTGTAAGCTCTTCCACACAGAGCAGAAATCTGATATCTCGCACAACTCATGGTGTAAGTGCTCCAGGGATCTCATTTCCCCCCCTCACAACATAGTTGCAAAACTAAGCACTTACTCATGCAACTATGGGCAGATGGGGAAAGTGGGTGATTCTCTATTGTAGCACTGTAGTATCACTGACAAAATTCAAAAAGCTTTTTGATTTAATATGCCAACAACTCTTGAACTTAGTTTACCTGCACTACTGTCAGAACCAGGATGGATAAAAATCAACGATAAAAAAAATCGAATTGATTTAAATCACAATTTAATTTGATTTAAATCACCCCAAATCTATTTTTTTAGATTTAAACTGTGATTTAAATCAATTTGATTTAGATCAAATCCACCCTGATCAAAACTAAATCCCAAGCAACAAACAAGATTTCCAAACCTATTTTCTAAAAGGCTATCATTAGTATCACCCCTGGATTTGTCACTTTTAGTCAGAAGAGCACCTCCTCAGAAATTCATGAGGGCAACTTTAATTGATTAGTTTCTAGTTGATAAGGAACATATGCTCTGCTTGACATTCAGTGAATATCTTGGTTTTTTGTTTGTTTTAACACGCACGTCTCTAGACTTAATTTAAAAAATGCCTTTGGAAGGAATTTTGAAGTAGAGTTTCTAACATTTACAATATCTCATGACCATGAAGCCATTGCTGCTGATTCAAGACAAGTTCACCAGTTTTCCATAAATGAACCCATTTAAAGTCTGTTCTGCCTGCATAAATTTATAGCGCCACAACGTAAATGAGACAATGATTCACATCTGAGTAGCATTATACACATCCTGCCTGAAGTAGTTCCAATCAATCTGCTTCTAGCTGTGTGACTCCTGCTGGTCACCACACTCCCTGCAGCAAGTCTCTGAAAAAGCTGGAAAGCATTTGAAAGTGAAAGGATATAAAGAAAGGAGACACCAGAATTGGTTTCTAGAGATAAGCAGGGGAGGAATGGATTAAGGGCTATCAAGAGACCTCCTGAGAAATATTTTAAAGACTCATATATGTGGCCAGTTGTCAACTACCTGAGTTGCCATATGCTATATTGTCATACACAAAGAAAAGCAGGCACATGTACTGTACACATGCATGTGTACAAACCCGTACTGGAAGCCTTCCACTACCATCAAGAATGGGTGCCCATTCGTTGATTTTTGTCCTCTGCAAACCACAATGCACTCTACATTCCAATGTATGCATATATTCAATCTTTCTCGTCATCTAGGATAGGGGACACATGTCTCTTGACCAACAATACAGTTGCACCTTAATAGCTAATCTTAGAGGAGATTTTATAGGTGCTAAGCAGGAAAATGCAGGAGGGCATCTTCTCTCTCAGGGGAAATTCCTAATGATCCTTTGAAAGTGGCCCTGTTGTGTGGACCTCTTAGTACAAGGATTGGAAACTGTAGCTTTTCGCTTAAAATTCTTACTAGCCCGCATGAAAAGGACGAGAGATTATGGAAGTGGCAGTTCAAATAACCAGTGGAGGACCATGACCGCTCAGCTCCTGTCTTAATGCAACAGCCCATCTAATACAAAAATAGAGATTCTAAGACTTTCCCACTGATATCATATAAGGTGGGAAGAATGGTATTTTTTTTTAGTCTACTCTCTCTTGCCATACCACTTCTAAGATCCTTGTTTCAAAGCCAAAATCCAAGCAGCAAACAGATCTTCTGTTTCAATCCCTGCATAAATGATGAGATTATATACCAGCTGCAGCCTATTATATGTCACAGGTTTGAACTGCAGTTACATGTGAGCACAGAATATTCCTGAATGGAAGATAAGACACTGCAATATTGCAGGTTGGCAACAAACACAGAAGTCTGCTGTGAAAATGCTAGCTATCCTGCACAAGTGTCAATACAGAGCACCTGTGTTGGGTCCTTCTTTGAATCCCAAGGGGATAAGTATATAAACATCAACGGTACTTCATGAAGTAACATAGGAAAGTCTGGGTGAGCAACAGATGGAGATTCAATAGGTATTGTTCTTGCTCTTAGGGGGACGGAACAGCAGCATCTTGGGCAACTAATCACATCTAGCAGTACTTCTTTGGGAAGACTATTAAGAAAATAACAGGTATGCAATCAATTTTGGTGACACAAAAATGAAAACAAACCAACCAACCAACCACATAATCTTATATTAGTCACTAAGTTTCAAGTTTATGTCAATGTACAGAAAGGTTATAATTTTTGAAGTTGTAGTCTGTGCAAGCATATCAGCAAGAAACACAAAACAAAGCAAAAGCAAAAAAGACATAGTGCGCCTTAAAGACTAACTGCTAGATTTTAATGTAGACGCTTGTGGAGCAAGCTCACTTCTTCAGACTGTGAAAATGTCTGAAGAAGTGGGGGCTAGTTCCACAAAAGCTTAAAAGGGAGTGTTTGTCATTTTATTTTGTTTTCCTTGCTAGAAAGGTTATGTTTCATGTCCTGTCCTAGCAGAGTGATACTAAAAGGAAGCAATCCAGGCACACATCACCACAAAACAGGGCAAAAGCTGATTATCTTGCAACAGCCAAAGCTTCCAGAAATACATTTATCCTGTGCCATCTTCTACTTATTCTGCTGAAGAAACTAGTGTGTTTTGTCTCTTCAGTGGCTACAGTCTTTGCATTTGCCTTCTGCCTAGCTGCATACATGACTGACTGACTTACCAATGTCCACTCAACATCTTGGGTCTCAGTTTAATTACAGATCCCAGTAGCTAAAAGCTCCTAGTCAATTTTTTAGACTTCCAGCTTCTTTCCCTGCTTTGAAATTGGTTCCAAGAACTCATAAGCCTGTATATTTTGTGATCTATCCTAAATCATAAAAAAGGTATTATCACCACCACCCCGGAATCTGCTTTATTCCTTTAGAATGACACAAACACATTTTCCCCATTTCTCCCTTGTATTTTGTTAAAGACAAAAATGGGAAAAAGTGGCCTCTGAGAGAACTGTGTTTTGTTTGTGTCTCTCAGTCTCAAAAAGCACATTAAAAATCTCACAAGGAAGGTTTTGCACCAAGGGAACAAACCCTCAGCCATCTTCTGCTGAAGATGAACAGTTATAAAACAAGGGACAAGATTTCATTTCACATGTTCCAGTTTTCAGCAGCCAATGTCATTCCAGTGTGACAACAGTAAGGCAAAAATCCCAAGGTAGTTTTGCTGAGTAGTAATAGTTAAAATAACTAGGAAAAATCTTGGCAGAAACATGTGCCGACACACAAACACGAAAACATCAGTCAGATCTGCTGCATGATTTTGTTTATTAAGATATTTACAAACCACCTTCTGCCCTAAGCAAGGCCTCTAAGGCAGTATACTCAACATATTAAAACAAATTTACAATATCAAACCAGATTAAGGGCAGAGCAGTCTAGAAGACATTCCAATGAATAGGATCAAGAGGAGCAACTGCAGTCTGATTTCAATCAACAAACCATGGGAAAGGCTGCCTTATGAGAGGGATGGGTCAACATTTGTGTTTATTTGTGGTCTCTTTATAAGAGAAACTCTTGGAAAGGGGTGGGGATATTACCATATAAGGATATTATTATTACAGAGCTGGTGTAACAAGCATAGCAAGCATAAGCATACTGTTGCGCGAGTCCTCAATACAAATCTCACTTCTGCCATGCAATTTCTAATTCTTAAACTATGCCACTTATCAGCTATTAATGTGCAATCATCTAAATGTCAGCTAAATTTTAATTTATTGATGTAACAGAAAAAATACACACAAATACCAGCAACTGCCAATGAATGCGGTGAAGTGGAACCATCTAGAAAATCAGTTCAACTAAAAACCTTCCCCAAACTATTTTTTAAAAAATCTCATATGAAAATTTAGTCCTTGTTGCATGCCATATAGACATATTTCTGCAAGGTCATGATTGTGGTTGAGACAGTGCACTTTAGAACCAGAAGCATTCAACCAATCATATTTTGCTCCTGGGGGAATGAAGTTTTCTTTGGTTCTGATGAAACAACTGCGCTTGCAATGCTGTCTGGAATTTGGTTGCTGGAACTCCGCATAATGCAACAAGTCCTAGTGCCAGCCATGTTCCATTAAGAAACAATGTCCGCTTAACTGAAAGCATATAAACTCCAGGAACTATTCCAAATTGTACTGTGTTACAGTGTGGACCCTTACAGAAGCTCTTTCCCCTCTCACACAATATCAGAACCAGGGGACATCCACTCCAACTGAGTGTTGGGAGAGTGAGAACAGACAAAAGAAAATATTTCTTTACCCAGCATGTTGTTAGTCTGTGGAACTCCTTGCCACAGGATGTGTTGATGGTATCTGGCCTAGATGTCTTTAAAAGGGGATCGGACAGATTTCTGGAGGAAAAGTCCATCGCAGGTTACAAGCCATGATGGGGATGTATAATCTCGAGGCTTAACAGGAAGGTACTTCAAAATGCTAGATACAGGGGAGTGGTATCAAGAGACAGGTATCTAGTTGTCTCATGTGCTCCCAGAGGCATCTGGTGGGGCCACTGTGAGATACAGGAAGCTGGACTAGATGGGCCCTTGGCCTGATCCAGCAGGGCTCTTCTTATGTTCTTATGGACTATTCTCTCATCAGCCATTACTATCAGAACTGCAAGTAAACTTGGTATAATAGTGAATTCACTTCATAATAAACTCTAAAAAAAGACAATGTTTTCTGGACTTATTGAAAACAGATCTTTTTTTTGCTGAACACAATGTTCGATTCTGTATAACAGCAAATGAAGAAATTTGATCAATTGCTTGTGTACCGCCCAGGATTACAACAACACAGAGCACATACAAGGTTGAACAGGTATTCTCTACAGCAGTGGTTCCCAACCTTGAGTCCCCAGATGTTTTTGGACTAAAACTCCCAGAAGCCTTCAACACTAGCTTTGCTGACCAATATTTCTGTGAGTTGTAGTCTAAGAACATACAAGGATGTGTGGCTTTCTTGTTCTTATGAAAATCTACTACACAATGTCTTTTTTCCTACATTTCACAATATGAAAATGTTTTTCACTGGTGCATAATTTTAAGCAGAAGAAAAAACTTTATCCTATTGTATCAAAATGTGACCCTATTGATGCCAGGAAGTACACATTTCATTATTTATGATGAGGAACAGCCTTACGCTTGTCTTAAGTTAAGTAGTATTAATTCTGAATGAAGCTAAGCTTACAAATGCAGCCACACACAAAATAAACCTGAAAAACTAGTGCATGAATATACACACTAAGCAGGCATCTACAGGACAGCTGACTCTGCATTCAACATAACCTGTTCCAACATGCAGACTATGGTTTCTGTAGACAGGCATGCTAATTGGTTGTACAACAGGTTAGTTACTTTTTTCTCAACTAACCAAGAGCTGTCTAATGTGCTGTATGTAGCATATGATTGCTAAAGCTCAACAGAATAAGGATACAAACTACATGCAAAAGCAGATGTGTTTTTAAGTGTCTTGTCCCTCTCTAAGGTCTGCTATGCAAGCAGAAATGGCTTAGAAAAGCCATCACCAAGGCACCAGCATTCAAATTGCTGGTTTCTGTCCTTACTTTTAATGGAGAAAACTTGGTATTAAAGTACATTGTACAAAGTGAAGTTACTTTCATATGATTATCAAAAATAATAACAGACATTAAATGAGATACTTTTGCACTATTTTACAGCACATTTTTAAGAATGTGCCATAAACTGTACACCAAAATTCACCTACTACCATTTTAAGCAGTATATACTGAAAAGCCTTCCTAGACTGAACACAAAGTTGGGGTTTCAGACATGAACCTCATACAAAAAAGAATAAATATGAGCCAAGTTGGTATGTGCCATACTTAACAATCTACAAAATTACTGTATGCTTAAATGTTATTTTCTCCAAGGAGTACAAGGTAATGTACACACATTTTACACACCCCATTTCTCCCAACAATCCTGTGCAGTTAGTGAAGCAGAGAAAAAACATACACAACAGTTCATGATTATCCATAACATGTTCTTCTTTAACACCTGAAAACATATTTAAATCCAAAACTTCTCAATAAGTGTGCAATATCATGCATACTATGTGGTACTTCTATGTTAAACATTAAGTCAGAGAGATGAGGAGCAGTTTAGTTTTGTATAAATAAACCTGTCAGAAATTGATCCTGGAATAAAGCTCTGACCTCACTTCAGAAACACACATTAAAACTGGAATGGCCAGACAACTTTGTTTCATAAAATACATTTGGTGTAAGACACTCCTATTGCATTATTCTCTACATCCAAAAATTGATGTTTCTCATTAAATGTATAACTAGGCTTCCAGGTTGAACAAAGCACACATATTTGATTCTGAGAGCCACGTGGGGTTCTGACTACAATCTAGATGCCTATGGATACCTCTGCTCAGCTGTGAAGTTTACCAGAAGGCAACACACTTTCTACACTGCTTCACAGAACAGATCTGAGGATGAATACGTATTTTGAGAGTCTTGCTGCAGGGATGATATACAAATATGACTCATAAACATTTGGTAAAATAAAATCTTTTCTTTGAAATCCTCCTGCTACACACTTTCGAAATCATTCCTTGCATATCTATTTTTAGTACTTATGAAAAATGCTTATCTTCCTATAAATCAGGGATGGATCCAGTTCAGTCCTTTGAATATTGTGGTACTGCATCAGCACTAGCCAACATGGCCAATGGGAAATACCTTGGAAATTCCAGTTCAACAACAGAGGGATATACTTTGCCCATCCCTATATAAATGACACTTGTGGCTTCTCAAGCTGCTTCCTTCCTCCGCTTGTACAGAATGTGCCTAATACGCAGGAGTGGTCTTTCTTTTCAATGCAATCATAATGACGTTCACATCAAACTAAGGTACACAAGAGCAAAACATTAATGCAAAGATGATGATGATAATAATAATGTCCTGTCAAGTCAATTCTGATTTATGTTGACCCTTTCCATAGTTTTCCGGGTAAAGAATACTAAGAAGTGATTTACCATTCCCTTCTTCTGAGGGTGTCCCAGGATTGTGCAGCTTGCTCAAGACCACACAGGCTGACTGTACTCACAGGAGACGCAGTGGGGAATCGAACTCCCAACCTCTGGCTCTGAAGTCAGATACATAAACTATTAAGCTACCCAGTCAGCTTAATGCATTAATATATCAAGTATATTACTGACCTGAAAACCATGGCACACTCTGAGCAGGTGAAGAGAATACACTTTCCTAGTACTCATGTAAATGTGCTAATGCAAGGACTGTTTCAATAGAAAGCAATTTTAGAAGTATCCTTTTTGAAATACCCACCCATGTGAAAAGAAAAACTTTAAAAATTGAGTTCTATAACACTTTCAGATGCCAAGAAATAATAATAAACTTAGAACTGCAGAGCTGGAAGGGACCCTATGGATCATTGAGTCCACTACCTGTCAAGGAGGCACAGTGGGGAATCAAACTCCCGACCTCTGGCTCTGCATGTGGCACTGCAATGCAGCTGAATGAAGGAACAACTCCCAACCCACAAATTCCTACTTGCTTGGATTTTAAAGCGCCTTGCTACTCATGACAAGAAGGGTCCCTGGAGAGTTTTGAGTGTTTAAGGTAAGATACTGCCATAAGAGGATTTATTTCCATTGTTCTCTTGTTGTCTTTTAACCTCTCCTCTTCCCTCTGCCCAAACAAACTCTCTTTCTTTCAAACAAAGTGAACTTCCAAATGCTCTGTTTGAATGACAAGTATGAACAGATAACCTTAACTGTACCACCTTCTGTTTGAGTGAAAATGCACTTTCGAATCTCACTGGACTCTGCTGTAAACTGCTGAGGTATCTTATCCCTTCCTTTCTGTTTGAAAAAACTTCTTTCCATACATATAAATCAAGCTTAATAGACTATGCAAATACATTTATCAACTCTGGTAAACAGTGGTTTTAGACTAAGTACTTTATCAGACTAAGCCCGGCTTGGGGGGGGGGGGGGAAAGATTTTGCATCCACAGACAGTCAAGAAGACTAATTTACTTCTACCAGAGTCTAAAAGGTTTGCCTGACAGTGTTTCTCAAATCATGAGTACAACTGAGTTTCCTTAAAATAACACATACATTAACAGTAAACATCTACCTAATATCTGCAGTCTGGCTGGTAAAACAAGAAAAGACAGGCAACTATACCTTCAGGATCACTAACAATCTACTGAAGAATCAATAGAAACAAATGAGCACAATGGGGCAATACAGAAACCTATCCAGGCTCTCACTAGTAAAATGCTGCAGTTCACTAGAAGATGTAGGTTACATTTATGGCATGGGGAATAGCATGGTTCCAGTCAACAGCGCTTTTCCAAATAATACTGTATTGCATATTCTCTAGTCAGTGCTTTCATAATACTTCCCTATCGATTTTATGGGCATGGCTTCAAGGCAAGGACACAGGGACACAGTTCCACATGTAATCCTTCAGGACAAGAACATAAAGATGGCAGGAGGGTCAAGGTTAGAAGAGTACACAACCATTCTGGCTGAAATCTTGTTGTGTAGGTTATACTGTGCAAGGCTGAAGACAACATTAGTTGTGGATATTTATCAGAAATAAAACATTTCTTTCTGTCCCAAAAGTGCCAAGGCTTCCATGGAAACCCTTTCAGGAACCCACTGGGGCCTGAAAGACAGGAGGGGAAAAATCACCACTGCCAGTAAAAGTCATGAAGCAGTCAATTTATTCCACTGTTCTCCATCATCATCATCAATAGTTTGCAGTTTGCTGCTAATGGATGTTAGTGTTCTAGTGAAAAAACAAACTAGATCTCTAAAGCCCAACTTCTACCCACCCCATACTTCAGGACTGATTTACTTCAAGGCTTCAACAGACTTTTAATAATCAGACCCCCAACTTATAATACCATCTTGAACACTGGCTCTAATCAGGGAAGAGCAATTAGTTGAAGAGCTCAATCTAAACCATATTTACCTTGAACTCTGACTGAATACAATCCAAGCATTCCCACCTAGAAGCAACTCCTATTATATATAACCTGAGGGTTGATCCACATATTGCTGAAAACAAAAGTGATGAATCTGGATTCTTTTCCAGGAGAATCAGATGAGGAAATATGGAGGGAGATAATAAGGGAGGAGAGAATATTTTGCTTGCAAGGATGACTCCCAAGGCTCAATTGCAAGGCTCTTTGGGTTTATTAAAAATAGAAGCTAATATTTGAAACTTTTTATTCTCTGCTTTCCAGTTATAAAGGTCCACAACAATCCACATTTCAGAAGATCCCAAGAATAACCCTTCCCAAAGGTGACTGTTACATGTCTAGTAAAGGAAGTGTGGCACCCACTGTATGGCAGGCAAATCGTATGTCATGAAAACAAATAAAATATCTGAAGTTTCGATGACTACTGATTTAATTATGTTTCACTGACACTTTATTAATTAGATATTGTAGATAGAAGTATGTGTCTAGCTGAAAACCAAGTGCAGCTCCTTGTTCACTTTCAGATACTATCAGAACAAGTCCACTTAAAGTACAGTGGCATTCAGCAGGTTTATTGTTAAGTACAGTTAAGGTTAGCTCCTGAATGTAATAGCTGTTCATGCAGCTCTGCACTTGGGACAAAAATGTAGATTAAGCAGCACAGGCTGTTCAGCCATTATACAGCACAGTTTGACAGCTGTGATTTTGCTGTGCTCTTGGTGGAGCATGAAGTGAGCTGAAGGTTTCAGAAAATAAAGTGCCATTACTTTGAAACAGCAAAAACCCGAGGCAGTTGGCAGCAGCTTAATAAGTCTCATTAAAATTGCAGCTTTCGTTAAATTATTTTCCAAATTACTACTGGATTAATTTTTTATACTTTGCAAATGAATCCATTCCAAGTATAAATGTCCACAAATTTTTTTAAAAATAAAGTGACTATATTTATCATCCAATTTTCACACTATATTCTTCAACTACACAGAAAAAAATAGGCCTAACTGCAGAATATACAGTATTATTACATACAGATCCATAAAGCTGATTTAATGGAATTCAAATTTAGAAACCACTCAGGAGATATTTATCAGAACAAGTAGTAACAGTCAGTGGTAATCAGAAGACCACAGGATGAACCAGAGAACTCAAGTAATAATGCAGTATAGTTCTATGTGGGGGACTCAAATCTAAGGGAGTAAGTACAGTATTCAAAGCTGGAAAATTATTAAACTCTGCCAAGCTTCTCAGAAAAGAGAGGTTACCTACCTGTAACCATGGTTCTTCGAGTGGTCCTCTGTGAATGCACACAAATGGGTTGTTCTGCGCCTGTGCAGGACGTCTCAGAAGTTTCTACAGCTTAAAGACATGTAATTAGTAGGACGTTCCCCCGTGGAGCGCATGCTCCGCCCGCCCAAGGTCCTCTCAGTTCTGTCAACAAGGTTAGATAAAGACAATGAAGTGATGGACAGAGGGGAGGACAGGTGGGATGTATGGATTCACAGAGGACCACTCGAAGAACCATGGTTACAGGTAGGTAACCTCTCTTTCTTCTTCGTGGCCTCTGTGAATACACACAAATGGGTGACTAGCAAGCTCACTTACCGGTTGGTGGGCCATCACTGAAGAAAAGATGTCAATATAGCTCTCCCAAACCAGGCATCATTCTTTGCTTGAACATCCAGCCTGTAGTGTGAGATGAAGGTGGATGGATTGTACCATGTGGCCGCCCGACAGATGTTGCAAATGTCCACGCCGTGCTGGAATGCGGTGGAGGTAGCCATAGCTCTTGTGGAGTGGGCTTTAATGGTATCAGGAGGCTTTTTCCCTGAGAGTTCATAGGCCAGGGAAATGGCTTGAACTATCCATCGAGACAAGGTCTGCGATGATGCTGGGGAGCCTTTATGAGGTCCATGAAAACAAATGAAGAGACAGGGAGATGTCCTGAAAGTTTTTGTTCTGTCTATGTAGAATGCAAGGCGAACGTCTAAAGTGTGGAGCATGCGCTCAAGATCAGAAGTCAGTGAAGGAGAGAGAGACGGTAAGATGATAGGTTGATTCAAATGAAATTCGGATACTACCTTGGGGAGGAATGAGACATCTGGATAAAGTATGACTTTGTGAGGATGGAATTGTATGTATGGAGAGTCAAATCTGAGAGCAGAGAGCTCACTCGCTCTGCGAGCTGAGGTGATGGCTACCAAGAAGAGAGTCTTCAATGAAAGAAGTTAGTGGAAGCCATGGGTTCAAATGGTGGTTTGGTGAGAGTATTAAGAACAGTTTGGAGAGACCACTGAGGGAGTGGAGGTCGCTGTGGAGGGCGAATATTGTGAAGTCCTTTCAAAAATCTTTTCAAGGTTGGATTAGAGAAAAATGTGGCTGATTCTGCATCTGGTGGTTGATGAGCTATAATTGCAGTGACATAAACTTTGAGAGTGGCGTGAGAGAGACCCAGGTTGAAAAGGTGTAAAAGATAATTAAGCAATGTATCTAAAGAAGTTGGGGATGCTGAGAGATTTTTAGAGGTAGCATAGGTAGAGAAAGACTTCCATTTATAATTATAAAGAATTTGTGTGGATGGTTTCCTAGCTCTACTAATGATGGTTGCTATGGGGGAAGAATCCTCCATGCCGTAAGTTTGAGGGACGTTAGGTCTGGGTGATAAATCTTGCCGTCGTCCTGAGAGAGCAGGTTTGGAATTTTGGGGAGGCGGAGAAAGGTGGTCGACATCGACTTGAGGTGTGTAAACCATGGTTGTCAAGGCCACCAAGGGACGATCAGAATTGCATCGGCATGGAATTCACGAATTCTGATTGCGGTTCTTTGAATGAGAGGAATTGGGGGAAATAGGTAGAGAAGATGATTTCCCCAATCGATCATGAAGGCGTCCCCGATTGAATCGGTGCCGCTCCCGGCACGGGAGCAGTATTGACTGCACTTTGCGTAGTTTGCTGTTGCAAAGACGTTGATGAGTGGTTCTCCCCAACTGTGGCAAATTTGAGTGAAGATGGAGTCGTTGAGTGTCCATTCGTGATTTGAGACTGTGAGACGACTGAGGTGGTCCGCTAAAATATTGTCCTCTGTGGCGATGTGAACCGCGATTGGAAATACTTGGTGGAGGTAGCACCATTCCCAAAGATGACCTGCCAGAAACAGGAGCGAGAGAGAGTGCGTACCGCCTTGCTTGTTCACATAGTACATAGCTGTTGTGTTGTCCGTTGCAAGTTGGACAGCTTGACCTGAGATCAATGGTTGAAAAGCTCTGAAAGCTTTGATAATTGCTAAGAGTTCTTGCTGGTTGAAATAATTGTTCTTTCTTTGACCACAGGGCATGGATTCTGTAGTCTTGGCAGTGTGCTCCCCATCCTAGAGGACTGGCGTCAGTAGTAGCCTGGATAGTGAGCTGGAGAGGCGCGAAAGGTCGGCCGATGAGGAGGTTCGGGACAAAGGTCCACCAGGTAAGTTGTTGGGCAGGTTCTGAAGTTACTCTGAGACGTTTTGACGGATGGTCTGTGAGTGGGTTGAAAAGAGAGAGGTACCATGATTGAAGAGATCGCATTTTGAGTATGGAGTGTTGAATCACAGAAGTAGTGGAAGCCATGAGACCTAGGAGATGTTGAGCCTGGTGTGCAGAAACCAAGGCGTGGGGTTGGAAGTGTCAAATTGCTAATTTTAACTTTTTTAGTCGGTCTGGAGGAGGAAAAGATCGGGCTTTTGTGGAATTGAGATGGGCACCGATGTATTTGGCTGTTTGTGAAGGCTCGAGATGAGACTTGGAGAAGTTGACTTTGAGACCGAGATGCTGTAAGGTATTGAGAGTGATATGAGTAGCATCAATGGCGGCTTGGTAAGAGTGGGAGACGAGCCAGTCATCGATGTAAGGGAATATGGTAATCTCTTGTAGACGAAGATATGCTGCAACTGGTGCTAGGCACTTTCTAAAAGTTCTCGGTGCCATGGATAAACTGAATGGGAGTGAACAGAATTGGTAGGTGACACCATTGAAATGGAAACGAAGGTATTTGTGATGTTTCGGATGAATGGAGATGTGGAAGTAGGCATCCTCGAGGTCGATGAGAACAAACCAGTCTCCCTGTGAAAGGAGGGGAATAGGACGGAGTCCTCCGTCTTATTGGGTACTGTAAAATAACGTGAATAGAAACCGTTGTGAAGGTCCTCTGTTGGGACAGGAATGACAGCATGTTTGTGTAGAAGAAGGGAAACTTCTTCTTCCAGGGCTGAAGAGTACGAGGTGTATTTAATTTGACCGAGGGGGGGGGCATATGGTGGAACTCTATATAATAGCCATGTTCGACTATAGACCGTTCGACTATAACGGTCATTGGTGATACGAATCCAAAATTGGAGAAAGGGGTATAGACGAGTTTGGGTGGAAGTTGGATGTATAGATGCCAAATTTAGAAAATCATGGGTATTGCTTACCCCTCTTTTGATTGCGCCGGAAGGGTTGTCGACATTGATGTTGGGCTTGAGCTCGAAAGGACAGAGCGGTGGAAGTAGTTTGATTTGGAAATGGACGTTCAGTCATCAGAGGTTTGTAAGGCTTGTATTGCTGTTGATATGGTTGATAAGGCTGCTGGATGAATTTTTGTCTGCGCCACTGAGGTCTCTGGTATCGATAAGGTTGTTGAGTTGAATAGGAGCGAGCAGTTTTCCTGATTTTATACAAATTATCCATGACTTCATCTGTCTTTTGGTTGAAAAGGCCAGCACCATCAAATGGTAAATCTTCGATTCGAGATCTGGTATCATCAGAGATACCTGCAGATCTGAGCCAAGCATGGCGTCGAAGTGCAATTGATGTGGCCATGGCTTTGGAAGCAGCATCAGCAGTGTGCTGGGATGCGATTCTTTGTTGTTTAGCAAGCATAGAAGCTTTGGTATGGATGTTAAGAGCTTCTGTTTTCGATGCTTCAGGGACCATCTGAAGAATAGGGAGAACTTTATTCCATAATTGACGATGGTATTCCCCCATCATTGCTTGATAATTTGCTACTCTCATAAGGAAAGAGGTGAGGGAGTAGAGTCATCTCCCAAGAATGTCTAGCTTTCGACCTTTCCTGTTTGTTGGGGTGACAGATGATTTGTTCCGAGGCCTGGATTGGTTTGACTCCACAATAATAGAATTGGGAGTAGGGTGTTTTGTCAGGAAGGATGTGTCGGTACCATGGGTTTTATAATGATTTTCCACTCTCCTTGAAATTTGTAGGGATGAGGGAGGCTTATCCCAGGACTCCTTGACCAAATCTAGCATTGCAGGGATGAAGGCGAGGCTAAGTGGGGGTGTTTTATCCTGATTTATATCGTTGAAGACCAAATCTTGCTTGGGTGGTGGTGGTTCTTCGACGTCGAGTTCCAGGGATTTGGCCATCCTCATAACAAGTTGGGAATAGGAGGTGAAATCCTCTGATGGAGAAGGAGGGTGGTTGTCAGCACATCTGATCCAGAGGTAGGTATGTTAGATGGAGATTCTTGAGAGATACTGGAGTGAGAATCTTGATCTGTTGAAGATGAAGTAGAGGGAGAGGCAGGTTGGTGAGGTCTGATTGGTTGCAATCTGCCTGGATCAGAGGGAGGAGGTGGTGGTCCCTTGTAAGTAGTGGTGACTTGTACTGAGGGTCGATGGTGTTGCGAGACCGATGGTGGTATGGGCTCATGTCGAGATCGTTTTGACGTCGAATGTTCTGGTGAGGTATGATGGCGTTTGCGAGATGGCTTCGAGGAAGCAGTTTGTTCAGAAGGCGGGGCGTGTGAAGAAGGTTTATGACGTCCATGTCGATGTGGAGACGGGGATGCCAAAGGAGAATGTCAAGCTTGGTACGGTATTGTGTAACGCACCCTCTTAGGCTTGTCGTAGGGGACCTGTTCTGGTATGTCCTCTTGGATATATGCGTCATAGGGTGGATAATATGGAACGCCATAATCACCTCGTTTGTGATACCGAGCTTGGTAGTGGTATCGAGGAAGTTCGTAATGGTAACGAGGTGGCTCCTGATAATAGATGACTTCTCCATGTGGAGGATCATAAGCTGGAGAGAGGTGTCTCCGCTTAGATGTGTGTTTTCTGGGAGACCTTCGGGGAGAATCAGAATCAGAAAGTAGTATTGGTATAGCCCGTCCAGATGATGCAGTACTAGAATGGGCAGAGGCCTGGCTGGAGTGATGGTCAGCCGTACAAAGGCCAATACTGGGAGCAGGGCTACCCGCTGATATGGAAGCCTGCACAGGAGGTATGGAGTGATCATCTCTTGGTAAGCGAGAATCATGAGTGTCCCTGGATGATTCTTCCAAAATTGGAGAAGGAAGCGACAGAGTAGGTTGCTCCATGCAGAGGGTCTTGGAGAGGTTTTTTTTAGCTTTTTTGGGTTTGCTCTTTTCCTTTCTCATTTTAGGAGAGCTTTTAGCCTGGGAAGCAGAGGCTTTCAACGTCGATACCGGCTTCGGTCTCAATGTCGATTTGGACTGCTCCTTTTGCCCTGGTGATAGAGTCGTCGGGCTCGACATCGACTTAGATGGTTCGGAGTGTGGAACCGGTGATGAAGTAGGTTCCATCGATGTAGATGGGGGGGTGAAGAGATTTCTCCCAGAGATGAGATCTAAGCCTCTGAAGTCGGAGTTTCAAGGCTGGTTTAGTGAGTTTCTTGCATGCAGAACAAGATTGTGTCTGGTGCTCTTCACCCAAACAGAAAAGACAGCGATCGTGGCCGTCCGATTGCGGGATCTTGTTACTGCAGAGCACACACCGCTTGAATGGAGATGGAGAGGCCATAAAAGGCGGGAAGGGAAGGAGAAAAATGGGGGAGGGGGAGACGTTGGAGGGAGTGAAGGAACGAACAAAAAGGGATAAAACTCAACGGGTAAAAGAAAAATAACTCACGGGAGAGCGTCAATTGAAAACTGAAAGGTAAATGCGAAAAAGGTGAGGTACAGAGTACCAATTTTGAAAGAGGTCGCTCTGGTGGTCCGAGATAGGTCTAACCTACGTGGCGGCTAAAAGGAACTGAGAGGACCTTGGGCGGGTGGAGCATGCGCTCCATGGGGGAACGTCCTACTAATCATATGTTTTTAAGCTCTAGAAACTTCTGAGACGTCCTGCGCAGGCGCAGAACAACGCATTTGTGTGCATTCACAGAGGCCACGAAGAAGAAAGTAATTATTTTAAAGATGATTCTATACTGTTTATAATATTCTGCACAGGTACAAATAAAGTGTATGAAGCATAACCAGAGATAAGAATGAAAAGGGAGCAAAGAGGACACATGAGAAGCAGGAATGAAGAAGATGTTGGATATGAGTGGGTGGCCAAATACCAAACAGTAAACTTATGCCAACCATCAGCGCCATTAACAGACAAGATAAGGTTTCTGCATACACAGTGACTTCCCTGATATACAGAAAAATATTACCTTGGTATGTTTAAGTGTCAAACCTCATCATTTGCCTCAAGCAATGCATGTGTAATATTCTGCTGTGAGAACAGAATCTTAACATACCTTATTCAATATAAGCAACAACATGCCTGGGGACACAGAGAATATCTTAAGGGAAGGTAACCTGGACTCAGAAGACGTGAACAACATTCCTTTCCTGGGCAAGATCTAGTGGTTGCTGGCCCTTTGAAGCAAAACCAGTTTACTTCATCCTTTTCAATTGTTTTGGAACTGAAACTGTCTTTGAGCCCCTACAGCAGCCATTCTCACTGGGGGCCATATGGCTCTCTGGGGCCCCCTGGGACATTTGAAGGGGACCACAGACTGGAAGCAATTCTTCACACAGCACCTTGAGAATGGCTGCTCTACAGGATGGATCACTTTTGCTAATACATTATGTTGGACCTTTCTGCAACTTTCAGTAACATAGACTGTGGTATCCTTTGGAATGGGCTGTCAAGGGTGTATTAACATCTATTTATTTAAATCATTTCTATGGCACTTCTTTCCCATAAAGGGACTCAAGGAAATTCACACTAATTAAAATGCAATTTAAAAGTACAACAAATTCAATTAAAAACAGTTAAACATAGAATACTGTTTTTTAAAAAGTGTGCTCCAAGTGTTCTACTCAACTTAAGTAGCCAAGTCCTAAAAGTAGCAGTAAAGGATTATTGGTCTATTATTTGGTTTGACAGGTCTCCATTGGACTCTATCCATCCTTTCATTACCTATACGAAAGCACAAGGACATGCTGTCTGTAGATGTGAACTTAGACATCATTGATAAGTAGATGTCTCCTAGTTTTCACACTCTCATTTCCATTAAATTCATATGACGTTGTATGTGTCGTACAGTTAGAGGCACTAAATCAGGTTGAATGCAATACTGTTAACAGGAACTAAACTGTGACTCAGTCCAGACAAGATGCAGGTATTGTAAGCAGGTGTCTCATCTGCTCACATAAATGGTGTGCCGCCTGCCTCAGAATATATTGCACTCTTTTCAAAGGGTGAGATTTGAGGATGCTCCCAAATCCAGCATTGACACACAATAAAACAGACAACACTTTAAAAGACACTAAACATAACAGCTATAAGAAAAACCAAAATTACACATATCAATCCACATACACAGGCATAGGGGTTGGCGTATGTTTATCACTTTTGATTGATACGTAGATGTCTTTTTGGAGATGCCTCAGGTAAAGCAGATGAGATGGGTGGCCACGAAGGGGATGCTCTTTTCAGTGGCAGTGCCCTAGTTTGAGAATGCTCTTCTCAATGTTTCAGCCTCCTCTGTCCTGGGTCATACGAAGACTTTTTGTTTTCTTCATTAGCAACTTATTCTAACACATATTCTAGGGCAGTGATGGAGAACCTATGGCACGTGTGCCACAGCTGGCACGCAGAGCCCTCTTTGTGGGCACACGAGCCATAAGTCGCTGGATCGCTACCGCCAGCAGCCAAACCCGAGGAACACCGCTTCAGTCACAGTGCTAGCGCCCCGACAGGCGACAGGCCAGGATCCGGAGCAGCTGGCGGGCCGGCCAAGCTATAGGCAGTGGAGGGGTTGGGCACGACTGGAGGCGGATCCGGAGTGGGGTCTGGAGGCACCTCTGTGCCTGGGATTCCCCCTTCCGCCACTGCCACTTCCGCCACCACCACCCACTGGTTTTTTTTTTGGGGGGGGGGTTGCAGTTTGGGCACTCAGGCTCAAAAAGGTTCGCCATCACTGTTCCAGGGCTTTTAGATTTTACACACTACTGTTTACTCTCCTGAAGGTTTTACTCAAGTGCTGTTTTAACTTGCTTTTATTTCACGGTTTTTAAAAATGTGATAACTTATGACTGGGTTGTATAAAATGCTGTTAATAAAGAAGAAACAACAACTAGACAGCTTTGGTGGGAAGTAATGTCACTCAAGTTGGAATCTGATCAAGCATTTGTGGAAAACTGTCCCAAATGTCTCCACCCCCAAAGAATCACAGCACTGAGGAATACCACTAGCATTATGATGCAATGGGCTGTTTATCCTCTCCTTGTAGCATTGCGCTGGTTATACTGAAAGTGCTATTGTGTCCTCCTACTCTCATCACTAGATTCCTTCCAATGAGAGCACAGCAGCAAGAAGGAAGCTCTCTGTCACCCAAGTCTTTTCATGCCACCAATTTGTATTTATTTTATTGAACACATAAATTTTATTAGTGATTTGCAAACTTGGGTCTCCAAGCAATATTGGATGTTACCTTCCTGAAGCACCACCAGCATGGTCAAAGTTTAGAAATGCTAGTACTTTAAGCCCAACAATGTCTAGGAACCACTTACTAGGAAACACTATCTATCCATTCATCCACCTGTCATTTAGATACCATATTTCACACAATATGCTACAGTGTGTGGCACCTGGAATAGTGAATAGCAATTATGGCAACATCTCTGTAGGGTAAACTAATAAAGCTAATGTAACAAAGTTACAAACACGAGACAGAAGTGGTGGTGTAAACATGGCTAACCATTTTAAAAATACTTAAAATTTCCTCTTATAACAGAGCATTCAAAAATAAGTAGGGGAACCTTTCAACAGAGATCAAAAACTGACTTCTGCTTGCCAAGTTCTGTCAAGGATACAAAAAAGAGAGGTTACTTACCTGTAACTTTGGTTCTTCGAGTGGTCCTCTGTGAATTCACACTAATGGGTTAAATCTGCGCATGCGCAGAGGCCTCGGAATATTCTAGAACAAAAGTAACCGTTCAGGACCTCCCCCCAAGCCCTCGTGGTCCGCCCGCCCTGACGGTTACCTCAGTTCCCAAATTCCGCTGCTGCTCCAAGTAGAGACAGACGTGACGGAAAGAGGGGAGGACGGGCGGGAAGTGTGAATTCACAGAGGACCACTCGAAGAACCAAAGTTACAGGTAAGTAACCTCTCTTTCTTCTTCGTGGCCTCTGTGAATGCACACTAATGGGTGATTAACAAGCTTACCTTTGAAAGGTGGAGGGACGTCACGGCAGTACAGCAGCAAGAACCGCACGTCCAAACCTAGCATCCTCCTTTGCACGAACGTCCAGCCGGTAATGGGACGCAAATGTGGAAGGCGTGGACCAAGTCGCAGCCTTGCATATGTCGTGAAGTGGCACACCTCGCAGAAATGCAGTAGAGGTGGCAACAGCCCTCGTTGAATGGGCCTTGACAGCGTCCGGAAGAGGCTTCCGTGCTAGTTCATAAGCCAGACGTATAGTCTGTACAATCCACTTTGAAATGGTTTGGGAAGACACTTGATGACCCTTGTGAGGCAAATGTGTTGAGACAAAGAGTCGTTTGGACTGGCGAAACAGTGCAGTCCGCTGGACATAGAAGGATAACGCCCAGCGAACATCAAGCAGGTGTAAATTCTTCTCAACAGGAGTAGACGGTTGAGGGAAAAAAGTAGGCAGTATAATGGGTTGACGCACATGAAAACTGGAGCAAACCTTAGGAAGAAACGAAACATCTGGGTACAACGTCACCTTATCCGAGAAAAACTGAAGGAAAGGTGGGTCCACCCGCAGTGCGGCGAGCTCAGACGCCCTCCTGGCCGACGTTATTGCCACCAAGAAGAGAACCTTGAAGGTGAGCAAACGCGCTGAGGTCGTGGCGAGTGGTTCAAATGGAGGACGTGTCAAACAATTGAGGACAGTATGTAACGACCATTGGGGAACAGGCATTATTCGAGGAGGGTGTAGGTGGGCCACTCCACGCAAAAACCTCTTTACTGTAGGATGTCTAAAGAGGAGGGCGCCCTCCGAGTCAGGAGGTTGATGGGCAATAATCGCTGAGAGGTAGACTTTCAGGGTAGAGAGTGCCAAATTCTTATCGAAGAGGTAAGACAGAAATTCTAGAACAGCCTCCAAAGAGGTCGGCGAGACAGGTAAGTTTCGTGGAGCAGTATACTTTTGGAAGGCGATCCACTTGTTACTATATAGAGTCTTAGTGGAAGGTTTCCAGCAGTGAGAAATGACGGTGGTCACTGTGGAATGATTCTCCACGCAGTGAGGTGCAGGGAGAGGATATCCGGATGGTACGTGGCTCCGTCGTGTTGAGAGAGAAGGCGTGGAAGAGACGGAAGTCTCATGGAGTCCACAGCCATCGTCATCAGCATCGTGAACCACGGTTGGCGGGGCCAGCTGGGTGCCACCAGCACTACGTCTGCATTGTCCTGTTGTATTTTGACAATGGTCCGGAGCAGTAGAGGAAAAGGTGGAAACATGTAGAACAGATGATCGTTCCACTGGACCATGAGAGCGTCGCCGTGGGATCCGGCTCCCCGACCTGCTCTGGAGAAGTAAATCGCACACTTGGCGTTGTCCTGAGTGGCGAAAGCATCTACTGTTGGAAATCCCCACTTCCTGCAGATCAGAAGGAACACCTCCTGATCTAGTGTCCACTCGTGCATGGTTGCACTCGTCCTGCTGAGGCGATCCGCCCAGGCATTTTCGTGGGTGGAAATGTAAATCGCCGAAGGGAAAACGTGGTTTTCCAGGCACCACTCCCAAAACTGTACGGTCAGATACAACAGAGGGGGGGAGTGAGTGCCCCCTTGTTTGTTGATGTAAAAGGCAGCTGTGGTGTTGTCCGTGACAATCTGTACTGCCGTGCCTGAGATGATGGGGAGAAAGGATCGGCAGGCTTTGAAGATCGCCAGCAGCTCTAGGTTGTTGATATGTAGCCGTTGTTCTCGCTGAGACCATTGAGCGTGGACTTGAATGCCGTCGCAATGAGCGCCCCAACCCGTTGGGCTCGCGTCGGTGGTGACCCGTGAAGTCAGTGTGAGTGGGGCGAAAGGGCGACCCATGAAGAGGTTGTAAGGGTTGGTCCACCAGTGGAGTTGTTGCGCGAGTTCGATGGAGACTTGGAGGCGCATCCTGGGAGAATCTACCATGGGATTGAATAGGGAGAGAAACCAGGCCTGAAGCGACCTCATCTTCAGTCTGGCATGCGGTATGACGGACGTGGTGGAGGCCATGAGGCCCAGGAGCCTTTGAGCTTGATGGGCCGTGACAGATCGTAGGGGCGTGAAGTGTTTGATGAGGGCGCCTATCTTGATTGCACGGTCCTGTGGCAGAAAGGCCCTTGCTTTTCTTGTGTCGAGGACTGCGCCTATGTAGTTTGCGACCTGAGACGGGCTCAACATTGACTTCTTGTAGTTCACTTGAAGGCCCAGACTCCTCAGGAGTGACAGAGTAGTGTTGGTGTGCAGTTCTGCCAGATGTTTTGAGGGGGCTACGAGGAGCCAATCGTCGATGTACGGATACACCGCGATGCCCCTTGTGCGGAGGAACGCCGCTACGGGTGCCATGCATTTTGTGAAGACGCGGGGGGCCGTGGACAGTCCGAAAGGTAGGGCCGCAAACTCGAAACAGGCGGAGCCAAGGGAAAAACGTAAGTATTTTCGATGCTTTGGTCTGATGGAAATGTGGAAGTAGGCGTCGCTGAGGTCGACAACGACGAACCAGTCTCCGCGATGAAGCAGTGGAAGGATGCGTTCTAAGGTAGTCATCCGGAAGCGCCGGTAAGTGATGAACAGGTTTAGGTCCCGGAGGTCCAGAATGGGGCGGAAGGAGTCGTCCTTTTTTGGAACCAAAAAGTATCTTGAAAAGAAGCCTGGGTCCCCTGGGTGTGGGGAAACTTGAAAAATGGCCAATTTTTGAAGAAGTAGTTTGATTTCTTTTCTTAGAGCGGCAGAAGGAGGAGTGAAGACGACTCGTGGAGGAGGGAGTTCGAGAAACTCTATCGCGTATCCCCGGGCGACTATGGTGAGTACCCATTTGTCGGTAGTAATAAGAAGCCAATTTCGAAGAAAGGGTGCTAGACGGGTGGAATAACGTGTGGACAAACCAAAGGTAGGCGAGAGATTGGAGTCAAAAGCCCTGCTTCGCCTTTCGGTCAGGTTTCCTGAAGGGTTGACGAGTGCGACGGCGCTGGTCTTGTTGTCGAGCCGGGTAAGTATATTGTGAGGGGTAAAATCTTTGTTTGTTTTGATACTGTTTGTAAGGTTGATAAGATGATTGGTAAGATGGTTGACGTTTCCAAGGGAATCTTTGTTTATAAAATGGCTGTGAAGAGTAAGCGCGTGCTGTCTTTTTTGCCTTCTGCAGACCCTCCAGAATGTCGTCGGTCTTAGGGTCGAACAGACCGGTGCCATCAAAAGGTAAGTCCAAAATCCTGGTCTTTGAATCCTCGTTGATATTGGCAGACCTGAGCCATGCATGGCGGCGAATGGCCACTCCGGTCATCAAGCTACGAGAGGCTGCCTCTATAATGTGTCTGGCCGTCACCCGTTCTTGTCTGGCTAGAGCCATGGCTTCTTGGTGCAGCGATAAACCTCTAGGTTTTAGCTCAGCCGGAGCCGCCTGCAGGGACGGAAGGGCACGGTTCCATAGGTGCTTGTGGTACGCAGCCATCGCGGCCATGTAGTTTGAAGCCCTAAGTGTGAAGGAAGCAAATGAGTAGGGACGACGGCCCAAAATGTCCATTCTCCTGCCCTCCTTGTTGGTAGGAGCAGTATTAGCGCTTCCTCTGGATCTAGTCTGAGTGACATCAACCACCAATGAGTTGGGAGGAGGATGTTTCGTCAAAAAATCTAGTTCTGTGCCGTGAATCTTGTAAAGGTTTTCAACCCTACGGGACATCTGTAGTACGGAGCACGGTTTGTCCCATGATTGTTTAGTGATGCGAAGGAGTGATGGAATAAATGACATACGTAAGGGAGGGTTCTGATCCTCGTCTATGTCCTCATATACCTTATCAGTGGCAATCTGAGGTGGTTGGTGCACTGAAAGGTCCAAAGCAGTAGCAATGCGGCGAATCATCTCTGAGTAGGATGCGAAATCAGCCGCTGGAGAGGTCGGATTGTTATCATCGATTTCGGAGTCTGGTGTATTGGCGTTAGGAGGAGATTCACGGAACGAAGGGTCTGAGGAATCAGACTCACTCTGCGTGCCTGAAGAATCGATGGAGGACTGGAGATCATCCCGTGAATAGCAAGAGGGTTTAGTAGTTTGCAGAGTTTTGGAAAGAGATGTTTTTTTTTCGCTTGGTATCGTGTACGGTACCATGTACCGCCGATACCGAGGAGGCATCCGAGTTCGAAACAGGGGACCGGTCTCGACGGCGTTTCTCTGGTCTTTTTAGTTTGGGAGGGTCAGCAAGAAAGTCCTTATGCCGGTGTCGTGGCACGGTACCGGAAGGCTCGGTACCGTGGGTAGTGGAATCCCGGTCCCGACGCTTGGAGTGTTGCGTGGTATCGATGGTCTTGAGACGCTTCGGCGCTCTCGTTAAAGACTTGGTATGTTTGGTAGGAGCTGCCGGTACCGTCGGTGTTCGAACCCGACGGCGTCGTTTACGGTCGGTACCGTTTGGGTCAAAGTCAGAGGGGGAGGAATCGTCCCCTGAAGAGGTGGTATCGGAGGACGAGGAGGAGTCCGAAGCCGAAGAGTCGAACCCGTACAGAAGACGGGGATCGTAAAGTTTTTCCATTTGTTTACGCCAACGGCCGATCTGTTTCCTACTGTATGGAAACGGCGGCCAATCCTCGGGAAGTGCTCGGCTCTTCTTGTGCTTGGGGCGATGCTTTCGAACCCCATGGAGCTTGGAGACCTTCGGTCCCGAGTACCTCGAGGACCGGGAATCTCCTACGGCCGGCACGATGTGCTTAGTTTTTGCCTTCTTCTTTTTGGGTGGCGATGGGTCTGGCAATGGCGAGGCCGATCCAGAATCAGAAGGCATAGGTGACCCAGGAGTCATGGGCACCGAGGATTCTCGAGATGGTCCCTCCGATGGTGCCGCGTCGGTGTGCACCGGAGGAGTTGAAGGGGACCGATCCTTTCGAATGGGAGGGGAGTCCTCCCTGGAAGATTCGACCAGCGGCGCCGCTCGAATAGACGGTGGTTGGGGTGTCAATTGTTGTATTTGAGGAGAAGGAGATTTTTTTGATTTTGACGATGATGACTTGGTTTTGGGTTTGGTCTGAAGAGAGGTAATCTTGGATTTCAGGGGTTTGGCCTTGGGGGATAAGGCAGGCATCTCAGTGGTCGAGGAAGTGGATTTATTATCCATTCCGGGAGGTTGAAGGGACTTTTCCCACAGAGCGGCGCGGAGACGAAGATCTCTAAGTTTCAGCGCTTGTCTGGTAAATTTTTTACAATGGTGACAGGATTGGGGGATATGAGTGTCACCGAGACAAAAAAGGCAAAGCTGATGTCCGTCAGTAGACGGAATCTTCTTTTGACAAGAAGCGCAGCTTTTGAAGGAGACTTTAGGTGCCATAAAAGGCGGGAAAAGGGGGGAAAACAGGGGGGGGGAACTGGGAAGGCAAAGTACAACGAACAGTCTTTTTTTTTTTTTTAATTATAACAGGGAACAGCAATACGAACGGTTTAGGAGAAAAAACGAGAAGAAATGTTCCGATTCCCGCGCGAAGAGCTCTAGATACCGAGACCTTACTGCAGCAGCGGAAAAAAAGGAACTGAGGTAACCGTTAGGGCGGGCGGACCACGAGGGCTTGGGGGGAGGTCCTGAACGGTTACTTTTGTTCTAGAATATTCCGAGGCCTCTGCGCATGCGCAGATTTAACCCATTAGTGTGCATTCACAGAGGCCACGAAGAAGAACCAACTTTGAAGGAAAACTGTCTTCAGGAAATCAAGGGAAGGAGAAACATTGTTCAAACTAAGCACAATCTTAGTTGGCAATATAAACACTTGTAATACAGATCTCTGGAACTAATAAGGGTCAGAGTGACTTTTCTTGCTTTGGAAAGTATGAAAAAGCCATAAAACTTATATTTCACAAATTACCACACAGAAAGTAAAATAGTAATATAATGTAGGACAATTTATTATAGGAACTTATCAAACCACATTTCCCAGGAATTACACAAATGTTATGCTAATATACAAAATGTTGAAATCCATGCAAACAGTGTGGCTAGTACATATGTTTTATGACTCTGTGAATTTAAACAAATTTGCACTCGTGCTTAATGAAATTTATTTTCAACAAGGAAGAAACCCCAAGCCACAAAAGGAGAAGATTTCAAAGCCCACTGTGGAGAAAGCAACTCAGTTGTTTAAGAACTTATGCTATGGCTTAGAAATTATTTAGTGATGTCCCAGCCACATGCACACTACAAACAGAAATACACATTCATACATATGTACATACCCACCACACTTTTGTCTAACTTGTGGAGATAGAAGGACAAATACGATTGCTCAAAACTACTACTCTCTTTACCTAGCTTTTCAATTCTCTATTTATTTGGCTGTTTTGAATTCAAGATTCCCAGTTCAACCTATGGAAATACAGTCATCTGAGTGAAGACCAATCACCAAGGAACCTCCTAAGAGGCAACACACCGGATACCAAAACACAACAGGGGCAATATAGTATATGTCGTCCAATGCAAAGAGGAGTGTTAGGAGCTCTACACTGGAGAAACCAAACAGCCACTAAACAGGAGAATGGCCCAGCACAGGAGGAGCAATGGCGTAGGACCACAAACAGCAGTGTTCCTTCATTTAAAGGACAAAGGACACTCATTTGATGACCAAGATGTACTCATTTTGGACTGAGAAAATAGGTGGTTTGAGAGAGGGTTAACTGCTAACAACAGTTAACGACTCATGACAGTGGGTGGAGAAGGACTGCAGAAGTGGGATTATCCCTCACCCCCAGTCCTTTGTCCTTCTAACAAGCCTATTCAGACCAGGGGGAAGTGAAACCAATGTGGAGGATATATCAGGGATCTCCTACCAACTCTCCTCGGACTGAAGAAGCTACTTGGATGAGTAGCAAAACATTTTAACCTAACAAGAAAGAAGTCCAGTTGCCATGACTCAACTTCCAGATAACCTCACCTGGATGACTGAGAATCTTCACATATAACAGAAAACAGAATGTAGAATTAAATGTAGGGTTCTCCAAAAAAAAAAAGGGGGGGGATAAGTCATGGCAAAAATATCTCACTATAAACTGCAGAAGTCTGAACTGGCAGCAACGAATAGAGAAAGATCTTGGAATCCTTGGCTGAAATTCTGCCCTACAGTGAAGCAAGCATAATGCATAATGCAAAGCTGCAGAACTGTGACAGTGTGGAAGTAATATCCACGAAGCACTTCCACAGAGGTGTCACACAACAGTCACAACATGAACTGCATGTCATGGACAATTATGACGTGGACTGTACAGTTGATTGCACAATGCTGACTTCCTGGGCATAAGGCCTGGCACATTTCCACAGGTGCAGCTTTACATTATGTCAACTTGAGTAGAGTTTCAGCCATTGAACACAGAAAATATCTGCTTAGTCTAATTTAATTATATGCCATTAAGTCAATCTTGATTTATGGCATCTCTGCAGTCATAAAATGCATGAATTCTGATTCATTACCTATCCAAGAAAGTTGTAAGGATGATAACTTAGCTAGTTATATTGATCCTGGTGACTGGGTGTGGTATGTTGTATTCATCCAATGGAAACTATGAAGTGTGAGTAAGGCTGAGACCTGTGAAATTATACACATTTAATGTCCTGGGGAGTAAAATGGCTTTCCTAAATATAAACAGCAAAGCAACCTACACAGACTTCCTTTTGCACTTTAAACTAAAACATTTACTGAGTGATGTGAAATCTATTACACCAGATAAAGTGTTTATTAAATGATATGTTTACTTAGTTTAGCTTGCTGTGATAAAAACAGCCAATTCCCTGACATATCTTAAAAATTTTGCTACATAAAAACAATCAAATTCAATCAACAGTAATATGGCTTCTAGATTTTACACATCAATAAAAACAAACATTACCACTCATCACTCATCAATATATAGTTAGTATGGACTTTATAAAAAAAAACCTCTATATTAAAGTGTTTTATCTAAATCGTACAAAGATTGAGACTAGGCTAATTACCACCCTACACAGAGACCAGACACTGTGATTCTGAGTTCCCACAAAAAAGACTTGAACATCACATTGGGTCCCATTTTGGAGAGGATGGTGCATTATAAATAAAATGAATGAAAGCCACTGTTCTATGGAACATTCGGAGGACCAGATGCTCAAACATCTACATCTGCCTAAACATGATGTTTCCTTTTTTTCCTTTTATGCCTAATGACCACAAATATGGCTGATGGTCGGATTCCAAAAGATCTCCTGTATGGAGAATTAGTGCAGGGAAATCGCCCCAGAGGGAGACCACAGCTGCGATACAAGGATATCTGCAAGCGGGATCTGAAGGCCTTAGGAATGGACCTCAACAGATGGGAAACCTTGACATCTGAGCGTTCAGCCTGGAGGCAGGCGGTGCATCATGGCCTCTCCCAATTTGAAGAGACCCTTGTCCAGCAGGCCGAGGCAAAGAGGCAGTCCCGAAACCAGCAAAATCAGAGAGCTGGACAGGGGACAGATTGTATTTGTCTTCAGTGTAGAAGGGACTGTCACTCTCGAATTGGCCTTCTCAGCCACACTAGATGCTGTTCCACGTCCTCTATTCAGAGCATGTTACCATAGTCTCTCGAGACTGAAGGATGCCTAATCTATAAACAGACTTCATCCCTACATCCTTACATCCCTACTTACTTACTTATTTTTATTTAAAATATTTTTATCCCACCTTTCTCCTTAAAAGGACCCAAAGCAGCTTACATCATTAAAAAACAGTATTTAAAAGCTAAAAACAGTAAGTATACAAATATTAAAAAAGAATTAAACAAGTATTATATTAAAATGGTAAATATTCTCTCTCTCTCTCTCTCTCTCTCTGCTGGGCAGCGCTCCACCTCTTGCACGAATTTGCTCCTGCGTGCGTGCGACTCCACCCCCACCCCCAGTGTGCAGGGTTCCGTTGCAACCGGAACCTAATGAGATTGCTGCATGGATTGGGAAGACAGCTGCGTGGATGGAGGCAGAGTTATACATGTGCCCATCTTAGACGGAACCTTGAAAACCAGTCATTAAAGAAAAGCCTGAAGAGAAAGGTCTTTGCCTGACTGCAGAAGGACATCAAAGATGGGGCCAGCCTAGCTTCCCATGGGAGGGAGTTCCAAAGTCTGAGAGCAGTGACAAGAGAAGGCCCTCTCCCACCCACCCCGACCCCCTAGGGTGATGGGACCAAGAGAAATGCCCGGGCAGGCTCATAGAGGGAGATGCTGTCTTTTAGATACCTTGGACAGCTGTTTAGGGCTTTATAGGTTAAAACCAGCACTTTGAATTGTGCCCAGAAATGGATCACCAGCATTATGTCTGCCACTTATTCCTGGAGTTAATTCCATGGTTTTATCATGCATTATGTGATTTCCTTCTGCCCTGAATTCCATACCATTCAGCTTCACTGGATAACCCTCAGGTTCAGATATTAAAATAGAGGGAGAAGCAACATTCTCTCTGAATTTTGTGAGCTTTGCCTCTTGCTTTTTTGGTCTGGAATTGCTGCATTCCCTTAAGTTCAACACTCCTAATTCATCCACTCATAAAGCCTTCTCGATTACAAGCAATATCCATCACCGTTTGTTTTATGTGTTGATGAGCAATATGCAGTTACACCTTAGTGACTCTAATGAAGAATGAAAAAGTGTCTCCAGAAATTAGACTGTGAAAGTTATTACTGAAGTCTTTTGTATATTCATGCTCCAGTCATATAGTATGCAACATCTAATAGTAATTATTCAATTCTTCAATAAAGCTCTGGTTTATGTATTCGGGATATTGTGCTTCTGTATCCACAATTCAAAATGCCAGGAAATGGCTCAGTATTACTACACAACATCATGCCCACATTGCCAGCAGGAAAAAGGATGCCAAGCTTTACATAGCAAAGAACAGTCCGAATATTGACAGCACCAATGGCAGCGGTCAAGGTGATCTATATTCTACACAGGATACCTTCTTGTGCTCACTATCATTCACAAACTGACACCAAGCAAGGAAAAATCCCAGAAGCAGAGTCCTTTTTTCATCAGTTAACCATTTCTCACCTAAACACAAAGCAACTGTCAAGGTGGGTTTTTTTGACTCTTCAAAGAAAACCCATCTTTTGACTGTTTCTGCAACCTTTCATTGCCCTCCAAACACCTTCCATCACAGGCCATGAAGGTACAACCATGTATCTATTTTGGCTGTGCCTTGGTGGTATGCCTATTCCACATGAGCTTATTTTATAAGAAAGTCACTGTGTTATTCCTTTGAGATGCCTTTTTGAGGACCAATGTTTCAGCCACTGCAGCTTGGATTCCTTCCAAACCGGGGGGGGGGGGGGGGAGCAGGTGGGGCCAAACATTCTCTCTCAAGATAAGAAAGACTGGCCTTTTCCATTTATTTGCTTTCTTTTAAATCTGGGGACGTTTAAGATTGCTTGTCTCTGCATGGGGGGGAACAGTTTTACTTTCAAAAAATCTTAATTCAAATACATTTTTATTTATTTATTTATTTTATTAGATTTATACCCCGCCCAAACTTCCCCAAATTAGGCACAGAGCAAGAGCAACATGTCTGTTACATCGGTGCCAAATCTTGTACTGATCTGAAGTCCAGTTTCAAATTTATAATTTTTTGTTTGGGCTGCCCCCATTTTTAGAATTGTGTTGTAGAATGTTGATTTGCTCTGCCAGCCCAATAACATCATTGAACTCTTGCGCAGTGACAATTATGTTATGTCAAGTCAGTACTGACGTATGGAGACTCTCCTCAGTTTTTCTAGGTGTAGAGAAGTCAGAAGAGGTTTACAAGTCCTTTCTTGGGTGATACTCTGGGAGCCTACAGCTTGCCCATGGCCATAAAGGAAGCCACACACACATATCAGCCACACACACTGCAGCTAGGCATTCCATCCTATTAAATACTACCAATTCACATGACACAAGGCTGTGCTTGAAAAGCTGCTCTCCTCTTCCACTGTTAAATTCAAATAGCAGTACAACCGTTCAGGAACCTGCTTCCTTCCAGCCACACAAGGCTGTCCTGGAAGGAAGCTGAGGGGTAGGCCTTTCTCTTGGAGTCATTATTATTGCTAGAAGAACTATTTGAAACAAGAGAAGTTTTTTTCCCCAAGTAAAGATTGTGCTAGCTGAGAATTAATGGAAAACAGCTAACAGCTGAAAGAAAGTGCCAGAAAGCAGGCTGAAAGCAGGAGGATAAAGGAAATAACCTTTTTATTTCAAACTGCATCCTATACAATGGTTTTAGTTGAAATGTAAAACTAAATGTAGTTTAGAATTTCACCTTAAAAATAATAATAGAGTCAATGAAGCATAAGAATACTCTATGAAATGGGATGAAAAGCAGCTCACTTTTCCAATCCACCTTTTCAATAAAACTAGAGTTTGACCTTCAAAATTTGTTGATACACAACCTTTATTTCCAGGCCATTCATCTGAAACAAAACAACTATCCTATTCGTGGGAAGAACACCTGGTAAAACTTCAATTTGCTTTCTTCCCATTCATGAAGCCAAGCCATTTTCAAGACTAGAAACTCATGGATCAAATGCTTCAAGACTAGAAACTCATGGATCAAATGTTCAAATGCTTACAACATTTATATGTTGATTTTTGTGCCTCAGAAAAGGAAGGGGGAAGATTACAATACTGTCAAATAAAACAAATGTGCTATCTTGAGGTTTCTAGGAGCAAAATTATTAGATTTAGAGAAACAATTTGAGTGGAGGACCAACTAGAGCTACCCTGTGGCTGAACTTACCCCTCACAAGTGGTTCACCTTGAAGTCACTTCCTCAGTTAATTTTCTTTCAGAGAGAGAAGGCAGCATACCTGTATCTTTTCCTCTCAGAAGGAAAAGCAGCAGGAAGAAAAAAGGCTTTTGAGCAGATGACAAACATAGGGATAAAGAGCCCCACCCTGACTGTTTTACAAAAGAAAGTGAATCCATATGCGGGGAGGGGGGACCATAGAAATATATACAATATATAGTCTCCTCTGATCATCTCATGGAAGAGTGTTGCACAAGGAAGCAGTAAACTGGAGTAATGGGAGATTTCAGAGATATTTTCATTTTGATTGCCTTATAAACTTACATGTCATTATTTATCTATGTTCTACGATCAAAACAACACTAAGGAGATTAGTATTTTAACAATATCCAATTGTGTAATATTTTTCAAGGCAACAGCCTAACACTAGCTTTTTTATCTTTGGATGTTAAGCAGCACTTCATCACGATGCTGACACATGGGAAGTCACAGATTTATTTTCCATCTCAACAAAGAAATCTAAGACAATGTCTTACTTCCCTAAGCACTTCCCTTTCTTCCTCTTTCTCTCCTTTCTCTCATACTCACTTTTTATTACAGTAGTTTAATTTACATTTCACCTTTTCTCTAGTGAGATTAAGGTGGTGTACATTGCCCTCCAGCTCCCCGCTATATCCTCACAATCTTCCTGTCAGGTAGGTCAGGCTGACAAACTGATTAGCCCAACGTCGCCCAGTGAGTTTCATGATCAGTGGAGATCTGGATCTAGGTCACCTGAGTCTTACTCAAAAACTTGAAACATTACATCTTCCTATATCTTCCGGGTGATGCTAGACAGTGCCAAAGCAGCCAGAATTATGGCACAAATACAACAGAGAAAAAAGTCAAATATGTTAGTGATAGAAGACTCAGGCAGAAAGAACGAATCAAATCCACACCTACCAAGTTAACAATTGTTTTGAATTGGTTCCTATCATTTACAGTTCATTCTAGAATGCTACTTCTGAAATCAGCATTATCAGTACAGTGTATGTCTGGCAGACAATTCAGGATTCCTTAGTATAACTGCAACAGCTAGAAAAACTAAAGGTTACAACATAAACTGCCAATATAAAATCACAAGCTGGCTACTAGGCAACTCCCATTTATATAGTTTGTGAAATAGGTAAATAACAGTACAAGGGAGAAAATTAACCTTTGCCTCTTTCAGCAGCAATACAAGATATTGTGCAGTTCACACGGCTTTACTCTGAGACAGTTACCCTACATACCTGCCGTAGTGTGTCACCCATAACAAGATGATCCACAGGCTACCCCAGAGGTATTTGACCATTTGTTTTAACAGAATAAGAACTTCTTATTCTTTTCTTTAAACTTCAGTTTTTATAGTTGCAGAAACAGAGCTGAAAATCTTTTACCCCAACAGATGAGAAATCTGTGATGAGCAAGGAACCAGCTTTATTTAGCCTTTTGCCCAAAATGACTCCCCCAACCCTCCTATCCTAACAGCAACTCTATACACTGCACAAAAAGCAATCCTCCATTTAAAGGGGGGGCTGGAAAAACATGCACATAGATCCTTGGATGCAGCACAATAAGTTAGTATTGTGAGAGTGGGGAGTGAAACCCCCAACTATGAACCGGCATCTACAAATTCACGTAACAACAGTACTGACATTAGTGCCCCTGGTTTCCTGGTGAGAATGGCTTCCAACAGGGTCTAACAGCTTGAAGAAGCAAGTAACCAGCAGAAGTTGCTCCTACTGTTACTTATCATAATCAAATATTTGCACAAGGGAATATTTCAACTGTATTCTCCAAGGCTCCACTGTCTTCCAAGTCATCCACTGTTTGTTGAAGGACTTGGGAGAGAAAATAAAGGTTTTTGTACTTGCACTGACATTTGGAGAAGGTGAGAAACAGCAGAAGAGATTCATTGTCCCTGCTCCTTAAAACTGTCTCTCCCTAAAGCCCTCTCCACATGCAGGGGGAGTTGGCAAATGGCCATTTACTTGTATTTGTCGAGCACTCCTATTAGAAAACCTTTGCATTTGTCTTAATAGGCTGCTTAATCCTGGCTCACATTTCATGATTTGAAAAAGCATTGTACAATGAAGCAGGGGACGGAAACACTAGCACCTGCTTTGACCGAAAACACAACTGATGAACTCTATACATGATCACTTCCTTAGACTTCCCAATTCATCTTACAGTACTTTTGATGCTTTAGGCAATTAACAGTTTATCACCTCCATTTATTAATAATGAAAGGTGAAAAATTACTCTTAAGTTACTTACTACTAAGGCACAACAAATAACTGTATGCATAGGTAATAGTGAAAAATGTGCCCCTCTATATATCAAGCATTCATTTCATACTACCGTGTTTCCCCGAAAATAAGACAGTGTCTTATATTAATTTTTGCTCCTAAATGCATTAGGGCTTATTTTCAGGGGATGTTTTATTTTACAGTCATGTCATCTTCTTCTGGTTGCTGCACAATGGTGGAGGGCGGGGTTTCACTTAACTGGGGCTTATTTTTGGGGCAGGGCTTATATTACCAGCATCCTGAAAAATCATGTGTTGTTGTTTAGTCGTTTAGTTGTGTCCGACTCTTCGTGACCCCATGGACCAGAGCACGCCAGGCCCTCCTGTCTTCCACTGCCTCCCGGAGTTGGGTCAAATTCATGTTGGTAGCTTCAGTGACACTGTCCAACCATCTTATCCTCTGTCGTCCCCTTCTCCTCTTGCCTTCACACTTTCCTAACATCAGGGTCTTTTCCAGGGAGTCTTCTCTTCTCATGAGATGGCCAAAGTATTGGAGCCTCAGCTTCAGGATCTGTCCTTCCAGTGAGCACTCAGGGTTGATTTCCAGGAAAAACCATAGCTTTGCCTATGCGTACTTTTGTTGGCAAGGTGATGTCTCTGCTTTTTAAGATGCTGTCTAGGTTTGTCATCGCTTTCCTCCCAAGAAGCAGGAGTCTTTTAATTTCGTGGCTGCTGTCACCATCTGCAGTGATCATGGAGCCCAAGAAAGTAAAATCTGTCACTGCCTCCATATCTTCCCCTTCTAATTGCCAGGAGGTGATGGGACCAGTGGCCATGATCTTAGTTTTTTTGATGTTGAGCTTCAGACCATTTTTTGCGCTCTCCTCTTTCACCCTCATTAAGAGGTTCTTTAATTCCTCCTCACTTTCTGCCATCAGAGTGGTATCATCTGCATATCGGAGGTTGTTGATATTTCTTCCGGCAATCTTAATTCCGCCTTGGGATTCCTCCAGTCCGGCCTTTCGCATGATGTATTCTGCATATAAGTTAAATAAGCCGGGGGACAATATACAGCCTTGTCGTACTCCTTTCCCAATTTTGAACCAATCAGTTGTTCCATATCCAGTTCTAACTGTTGCTTCCTGTCCCCACGTATAGGTTTCTCAGGAGATAGATAAGGTGGTCAGGCACTCCCATTTCTTTAAGGACTTGCCATAGTTTGCTGTGGTCCACACAGTCAAAGGCTTTTGCATAGTCAATGAAGCAGAAGTAGATGTTTTTCTGGAACTCTCTGGCTTTCTCCATAATCCAGCGCATGTTAGCAATTTGGTCTCTAGTTCCTCTGCCCCTTCGAAATCCAGCTTGTACTTCTGGGAGTTCTCGGTCCACATACTACTGAAGCCTACCTTGCAGGATTTTAAGCATAACCTTGCTAGCGTGTGAAATGAGTGCAATTGTACGGTATTGTATGATGAAAAATCATACTAGGGCTTATTTTCAGGTTAGGTCTTATTTTCGGGGAAACAGGGTATTCATTTCAATTATACAGAGGTAGAACACAATTCCATACCATGGAATTCATAAAGATTATTCTAGCAATTAACTTTCCTAGCTCCTGGTCCCACTAGCATCAAGCAACAAATGTAGCTTGTACCAAAAACAACAAATGTTTTCTTTAAAGTTGGTAAACATTCATGGGGTCTGTTATTTAAAGCAAAACATATATGAATGGGGGTGGGTGGGATGCCTGCTGGGTCCTTCCCACTCTTAGATACCGTGATGAAGGCAAAAGCAATGCAACCCCAAAATGATTGATCTCTCCTCCACAAGTGCCAATCAAATTGCTCCACAAGGCGTTCACATTGAAAGGAGCTGTTGCGGAGTGGGGGTGGGGCTCCAAACACAGGAAAACAAAACACTCAAATCAAAAGGTCTCTGGAAATCTATAAAGGGCCATGGGAGCAGGAACTTCTCCAATGAGCTTTCACTTACTGCAGGGGCTATGGTAGTAATGAAGCAGAGCAACTGCTTTCAATGTTTCCATGAAACAAGAGTTACACAATGTGACAGACAACAGATTCTGATTTACTATCTGAACTTTTCTATGAATCCTAAGAGGCAGACTGGCAGTATGGCTCAAAGTTGCTGGGGGGGGGGGGGAGGACAACAATGATGTGTCAAAAAAAGAAATTAATTCTAAATAAATTGGATCTGAAAAATCCTTAAAAACACGATGCTGGCATTTAAGGCTCTGAAATCATTTTTTCCAGTCTTTGGTAAACTTGTCATTTCCCCTGTGACACAGGCTCCTGTAATTTTTAACACAGAACATGTACGTTCAAATGATGCACTGTCTGTCATTAATGCACTTTCATATTGGAAAATCAAGCATTTACTTAATTTCTGACTGTCAGGCAGGTGTTACAGACACCTGGTTCATTATCATGCAACAATCCTTTACAGCAAGCAAATAATGGGATGGCATTGTTGGTTGAAAAATACCACTCCTGCAGTTCAATCTGCAGGCATGTTTTTCAGTGCAAACCTTGTGCTGAACTGATCATAACCATACATTCTTATACCGCTTGCCTGACAGTTTCAAAATCTAAAATGAGTGATCTGGAAATAGATGCATGATAGTATACATACAGGTAAAGAAATGAATCCTAGCTCTGGGGTGACTCAAATAAATCTGAACTTTAAATAACTTTAATTAACTTTAAATGCCTACTCTTATTAACCAAACAATAACCCTTTTTGGCCCATATACCTCCTTTTCACACACCAAGGGAACAACTGCTTTCCCAAGAGCCTGTGCACAAAATAATTTAATTCCAAGCCAACCCCAATTTGGACTTTCTCACATTACACAGAAGAAGCTATCATATGACTGCAGATGGAAAAGTGAGGGAAAATGCCAGGAACAGGAAAAGTTCCTTGCAAGTTGCACAATTTGCTCCTGGAGTCACAAAGAAACATCTATACAAACAACTAAAAGGATTTTTTAAAATGATCAGAGTTTCTTTCATTGAAAGATTTACAACTTGAGACACACCTAGTCCTAAAAGTGAGAAGATAAACTGATTTAAGGCTCTAAACTTGGCATTCATGCTTCCATATTTACGTTATTATTTATTTAAATACTTATGTCCTATCCTTCCCTGCATCCACAGAGCAAAGTACTCTTACAATAGCTTTAAACAATAAAATCCAACACATCTGAACATCTACATCAGAGAAACCCAACCTTGGGTGACCCAGGTGTTCTTGGACTGCAGTTCCCAGAAACCTTCACCCCCAGCTGTGCTTTTGACCCCCCCACAGAGGGTGCTATGGGGGGGGGGGAATTCAGCCGCAAGGCTTACTGAAGTTAAGGGACGTGGTGGCGCTGCGGGTTAAACCGCAGAAGCCTCTGTGCTGTAAGATCTATAGATCTGCAGCTGTAAGATTGAATCCACGCAACGGAGTGAGCACCCGTCGCTTGTCCCAGCTCCCGCCAACCTAGCGGTTCGAAAGCATGCAAATGCAAGTAGATAAATAGGGACCACCTCGGTGGGAAGGTAACAGCGTTCCGTGTCTAAGTCGCACTGGCCATGTGACCACGGAAGATTGTCTTCGGACAAACGCTGGCTCTATGGCTTGGAAACGGGGATGAGCACCGCCCCCTAGAGTCAAACACGACTGGACAAATTGTCAAGGGGAACCCCTTACTGAAGTTGACTATCCTGGTTAAACAGCTGACATCTAAGTTCAAATTTAGGTTTGTCACAAACAATTTGTGCTCAGACTCAGCTGCTCAAAATTCAAAAGAGAATAATGAATTACTGCTAGTGATGACACAGTATGAACGTTAGCAATTGCTATATACAACAGAAAGCATTAATAAAAGAAGCAAGAACACAGAGTAAAGAAAGGTTAATAAGGTCAATGCAGCCTAGAATTTAAATATCAGGTGTTAAAATTAATTAGAATCATGATCAGCACTGTTTTTCAATCTATTGGGTCTGTGACCGCAAAATAAATACTACTACTGTACTACTGTTTTTCACTCCTGAAATGAATTTCTTCATCAACAAAACATTCACACCAGGTGTAGTCTCCACACTGTGGATCCAACAATTTCAAATCCTAATTATTTCTGAATACAAAACACATGTTCTAATACTAAACAAATTATAAAACCAGATGCAGACTGCTGTTGGGGGAAAATATGCAAACAGTACCTGCAGAAGCGGTTTTCCAAACGTATTTGTTGCGTAATACATTTCACAAATAATGCATGATTAGGAATAAAAACACATAGCTAAGAAAGGACCCGTGTGTTTCAACATAAGGCAGCAGGGTACTGCGAGAAAAGCAACCCAACCGCTGAAAACCTGTTGTCCAACTTTATGTCACATAAGGCTGGATTACTATAATACCAGTGGCAATTCTCAGAAATTAAAACCCCTCTATTCCACAGCCCTCAATGGCTTCTTCATGATGAAAAGGATCACAAAGGAGCTTTCGAACCTTCGGGGCGGGGAGAATGAAAAATGCTTAATCTCTGGGGGGGGGGGGACACTGCAACTGATGACAACATCAGCATTAGGCACTGTAAAACTGACCAACAGGATTTCGTCCTTTCTCTAACAAGATTAGGAGATACAGTCTAATTCACACCACCTGAGGTGAAATCGGAAACCTACCACCTTTAAGCTATATCTGAAGCACCCAATTTGGAACTTGGATTTTGGAACTTTTGTATTCTTTCTCCACCACCCCCAGCCATATAATGTCTAACTTGATGAAGGAGTTTAAAGGTAACTTATGCTTGTGAGCCTTCAGTAATCAATTAAGTGTTCAGTAGTCTAACCAATGTATCATCTAACTGTGCACAAGACCAATATTGCTCTTTTTGTTTTGTTTCTTTTTTCTTTTCTTTTCTGGTATAAAATATGAAATTCAACTGCTGCTATTACATCCATTTCCTTTCTTTTAAGAACAGAATGAACCAGAAACAATGTGCACAAAGCCTAATGGAATAGAAAAGAATTTTTAGAAGTGGGAAAAATTCCTCCATGTCCACTTGATAATAAGATCCGAAAAACTGTGGATTATACTTTTGCTGTGGCAACCTCTATTTTTCTCTTTACAAGCCAGAATCTTAAGGACATCAAACAACTGGCAGAGCAGTGAAAGCTACCGATCCCTGTTAACAGTACTGCCAGAAAGTGACACAGGCTGGATTTGATTTAAGTCAGATTGATTAAAATCATGATTTAAATCACAATTTAAATTACTACCCAGAAATATTTGATTTAATCATGTGACACCCATCCAAATGTCTACTATTCCTTGCTATGATTTTAATACATGTAAATATTTTATACGACTCAGAAATACAGGTTTTATTTTTAGAAGGCACATACTAGACATGTTATAAATAGATTTAATTTGAAAAAAAATTCAGATTAGTTCTGTATTATATCAGAAAATCAATGATAACTTTAGGTATCAAAGCCACTGAAACAGATGTTTGTGATGGCACTGGAAGGTGAATAATCTCCAGCTAAACAAAATAATCATGAATTGACAGAACATTTTCTTATTTTACTCTGTTAGGCCAACCATCAACTTTAGACAGATATCGAAGCAGATTTATTTAATTAAAACAATGCTGTAGGGTAAATTGTTGATTCATCAACAATAAACACATAATGGCTGAAATTCAATAGTAAGTTGCAACTAGAGTAGGTTCAATGAACTAGTGAGAATTTGGTGAGTCAAGTCCTTTTACTACTGGATTTCAGCCATCATATAAAGAGTGTATCTCTGGAAAATATTTATGTATATAAAAAGCAGATCGATTGATAACAATAAGGCACTGAGCCTGTCTGCACTTACGTTTCTGAACTGGGTGATAGGGATAAACAGGGAAAGAATGTTACATTATATTCTATTTTTAAGCTTCCCAGAGGTATTTTGGTTGTTGTTGTTTAGTCGTTTAGTCGTGTCCGACTCTTCGTGACCCCTTGGACCAGAGCACGCCAGGCCCTCCTGTCTTCCACTGCCTCCCGAAGTTGGGTCAAATTCATGTTGGTTGCTTCGATGACACTGTCCAACCATCTCATCCTCTGTCGTCCCCTTCTCCTCTTGCCTTCACACTTTCCCAACATCAGGGTCTTTTCCAGGGAGGTATTTTGGTAGCTACTCTTAAAAACTACACTAACTGAAGGCATAGGATTTCCCCAATGTTACATATCGAATGCTAAGCAAATGCAGGACCTGTGTTTCCAAAACATTCTTTCATCCCACATTTGCTGTTAACAGCTAATTAGCAGAAGACAAACCTGTTTATAGTTTCTATTTCGTTCGTGCCCCAAAGCCATTCTATGTTGGTTTCTCCCACCCATATTAACAGGCTGCCCCTCCACCTTTATCAGTTTCCCACATGCCTTAATGCAGTTTCTGGGTCTGAATAGAGAATGTAGGAGAACAGCATTGTTGACTGAAAATACAGAGTCAGTTAGCAAACTACAATGCCATCTGTGGTGACGATCAGCCTCTTTTGAGATGGAGAGAAACAAAGTACAGTCATCCATACAGGAGACATATAGCAAAGACAACCACCAAAGTCTTGTACCTTCAGGTCTCACCCCGAGAATAAAAGCATTAAAAGCCCGTGTGAATCACTGTTCTTTTCTGTGGGCTGATTTTCAATTTTTGCCCTTAAGATGACAGTGCAAAATGCCTTATCACCTGATCAATGCTACCCCCAAACCTGATTAGCTGTCTCAGTTCAGGAAACTGCTCTCTCCCGTGTCCCCACCAAACACACCTGTGAAGGTGACAGGACCAAGAGAAAGACCTCTCCTGAAGATCTTAACACTTGAGTGGGATCATAAAGGGAGATTCAGTCCTTGAGATAGCTTGGACCCAAGTTGTTTAGGGTTTTATATGTTAGAACCATCACATAATAGCAGACACTAGTGAATCTGCATGGTTCCAAGCACTTTACAAATGGTTTACTCCTTTCAATCTTCCTAAAGTTTGGATTACATAAAGTTTACAAGAAGGAAGGAAGCAAAATGTATCAGCTGTGAAAAACTGGCAAGAACAAGTGCTTGCCTACAATTATGATTCAATAACACAAAATAACATTATTTTTGTCAGGGACTATCAGCGTAAGAAAAAAACATTTACTTCAAATCAAACAATGTACTCTTCTGTTTCTACTGTAATGCCTTTCAAATGCCAAGGGAGACTCTACAGATATTTGAATATACGGCACTCTGCTCCAATTAAAACAGCAAAGGAGTTAAGGAAGCTTGAATGTAATTACCTATAATAGGAATTTGGCTAGGATACTGGAACTAACTTTGCTAATCTTGCAGAGTGCGCTATGGGATCTTTAATAACCATAAGCTTTCAAGATCTTCATTTTAAATCTTAGCCACATTGACTTTGATTACTCGTGCAGTTCCAATCCTTGAAGTTCCTATCTGTCAATTAAAACGTGAAGAGAGACTTGTAGTGTGACATAAATTGTGTTTTTGTCCTTTTTGGACTTTTTGAAAAGGTCTTTTTCTATAATACCTTAAGCATTCCCAATTTTTTTTCCCTCCTCTCAATCTTTACTGGGCTTTTTCAACTTTAGAAATTCAGAAATTGTCTAGCTTGAAAGATTTGATGGTGACTAGAGAACATCTGAAATTGACATTACAAATACCTGAAAGCCGAGTAATTGAGAACTGAACAGATTTTCAATTACACATTTAAAGAACTTTTTAGAAAATATCTACACTGAAAATAGAACTTGGAAGAGAGGAAGAATATCTCACACCCCAGACTGTCACTATATCCATGTTTATCTACCAAATAATTTTCCAGTTACTCTAATGAAATCTGTTTTTTTAAACCAAAGAGAAGACAATACTACTTCCATTTGAAAATCAGAATGGATACATACATATTACCTTCATGTTGCTATAATGTACTGACAGTATCTGTAAATACTGTCATCTGCAGACAAGACATTTTTTCCTGACACTTGCAAAGCACATTTTTGCATAAGTGCCGCACTGTTACAACCGTATGGCATCAAGTGAGTTTCATTCTTATATGCAAATCTAAGGTCTTCAATTTTTTCTAAGTCACAGAGAAAATTATCTTTCAAGATGTTCTCACATTAATCATTTGTTTTATCAGTAAAGTCTTTGTCTCTCATTTTTTGCAAGTGTATAAAAGATTTGCCCAGCCTGCCTTTGGAACAAGATGAAGCAATATTACTGCTTAAACTTATTCAGCCTCACACAACCCAACTGGGAAATAATGTTACTCTACTCTGCAAAGACAAGACCCTTCAAAAATAGAATTTGATAACCTCTTTCCTTGTTTTGAAGCTTTTCATATATCTGTTTGTGGGGCTGCTCAAAGGTTTGCTGACAAGCACTACTCTATCATAATGGATGGATTTATCTACCGGCATCCGTGCTACTGATTATACAAAATGCCATAACCTTTAGGAATTCTCTGGAGCGAGCAGTGAGAATTTTAATTAGTTCTAGTTACAACTGTTTTTGAGGAAATCCCTCAAAGCTGCTCATTAAAGAGCTTTATTGTTTATCACCAAGAAGGCCACCACCATGATGGGTGGGGTGTGGATGTAGCAAAGGCCATATATTAGAAGAACCAGGGGTGCAGAGGGAGGAGTATCACACCTGCAGGAAATCCTGCCATAGACGACTAGACCACCCAGTGTTAGAAGATGAAGAACAGGTTTTGCCTTCAAACAAGAAATGTTTCAGACATGGGAGAATATAAAGGCTACAACAACAATAGCAATAATAACAAAAACCCAGGGCAACCCTCAGTGATTGGGCGGATCCACAGGCTGTAGATATGTAGCCTAACAGTGATGATAGAATTCTTGAGTGGCCCCAAATTGAGGCAGCAGTGCCTGCAAGGTGTGGGAGTGGCACCCATGGCAGGCCTGTACCCATTAAAAACCTAACAGGTTCAATGACAGCATTGTAACATGGCAAGTAAGCACCACCATCAGCTAAGTACTGCCCTCACTGCCTTGCATGTAGTTGTAGCATCCCCAAAGGCTAAAAGAAGGAAAATCCCTACAGAAAGCCACTGGCAACATCTGCCCCAAAGTATAAGGCTACCAACAGTGGTTATCCTCAGGTTGGGGCAACCAATTACAGTAGCTAACTGTGGGTAATAAACAGCAGTCCTGCTTATGCAGTGCATTTAAGTACATATCACAGGTCTCAAAATAATTTTTAAACTAGTTTGGCTGCCCAGGTTAACAGGCCCCACTGCAGTAGCAAAACTGCAATGAAACCTCTGCTCACAACCTCAGTTTGATCCCAAAAGATCTAGGTAGCTAGTTCAAGGTTGACTCAGTCTTCCATCCTTCCAAGGTCAGTAAAATGAGTACCCTTACTCACTGGGGGGCAAAGTATTCCTTGCATAATTATGTTGTAAACCATCCAGTGAATGCTTTAGCACTACTGGGGAGTATATAAGTCAAAACAACAACAACAACAAGAAACATAAATACAACTAACAGCATTTTTGTGATTATTCATAAGCAGAACAGTCACAAATCAGAATTGTGACATCAACATATATATCAGAAAGCACTTTAGTCCCATCCCTGTCTCTGGTTCTACTATAATTAATGTATGGCAGATGATGAGTCTGAAAAGGAGAACCTCTGCTTTCTGTGAGTACCTCACAGAATATTTTTATGCAAATGTATTTTAATACTTTTGATTGTATTGTTTATTTGTATTTTATCATTTTTATTTTCTGTTCTGTTAAACTGTATTTTAATTATGTTGTTTGTGTTTGTTGTAAACTACCCAGAGTGGCCTTTGGCCAGATCAGCGGTATAAAAATTAAAACATCCATCCATCCATCCATCCAGTCATGGCGAAAAATATTGGCACCCTTGCAATTCTGTCAGAAAATGTAACCCTTCTCTCACAAAATTGTTGCAGTTGCAAATGTTTTGGTACTCACATGTTCATTTATTTGGTTTGCGTTGGAACAACACAAAAAAACAGAGAAGAAAAGTCAAATCTGATACAATCCCACACAGAAGGGTTGCGTTTTCTGACAGAGTTGCAAGGGTGCCAATATTTTTCGTCATGACTTTCGTAATACATACTTCTTCATGCAAACTGGATCGCTAGACAACAATCATTCCAATTTACAAATAGACCAAGGACAATGGAGGCTCTCCAACTAAGATCTGCTGACCTTTGTTAATTCTAGGCTGTAGGATGGGCAGAGCTAGAGTGCTCCCCCTGAACATGTGGTTAAGTATTCCCTAATACTAACAGCTAAATAAGGCTTGACGGGCTTATTTTAGCTTCAATTTTTAAGCTAAAATAAATCTGTTGTTCTGATGTGTGCCACAAGATTTTGTTTCTGTTTATGTCCTGTTACAGATGCTGAAACAGATTGACATGGCCACATTTTTGAAAATTACAGCACCAGAAAATGAACTTTTATACGCAAGTGCAGTCCTCTTCTCTCCTCTACAAAGTTTAAACACAGGTTCAAGTAGCCCACTGGTTTTGACCAAATGAGACAGTTTATGACAGCGCATCAGGTTAGTCCTAGCTGCAGAGTTCCAGGGCAACCCCAGAAGGAGGGAATGGTAAACCACTTCTGTGACTTCTGTGTATTCTCTACTTAGAAAACCATGGAGAAGATCACTATAAGTTGGAAGTGACCTGATGACAAACAATTATTATTATTACTTTTGTTATTAGTAGTTCCATTTATATTCTTCCTTTCTTTCAGTGAGCTAAAGGCAGTGTACATGGCTCTCTTCCTTTATCTTCTTTTCACAACCCAGTGAGTTTAATGGCCAAGTGGGAAGCTGAACCCAAATCTCCTGGGTTGTAGTCCAATACTCTTCATCACTGCATTACACTGATCTCTGCCTATGGTCTGTTCCTCCTGAAAGGTAGTGCTTAATACATACTATTTATTTCAGAAGGAAAACGTATCCCCAGCCTTAAAATATGGCCTATAACCAAATGTAATAATGCCATTTTTGAGCATTAGAGTATATTTCAAATCAAGATGAATTTTAGAGCCCCTTTTTCTCCACGTAATAGTATGGGGCTGGTACATTTCATACCTCTATAAGAGTCAGTATACTGTCACAATAAATATTTCATTTAGTGTATAGAATGCCTCAAGTATTTGAAACACACTGACTAAACAATAAGTGATATTGATATATTCAATATCTACCCATGCAGTACAAGTTTCTGGAACGCAGTGTTGTCCTAAAAGAATAATAAATATGACTTCTGAAAAAGAAAAGCAAAAACCGTAAGACAAGTACATTTTTGAAAAAGTGCAGATCTACGACAGAATTGTATTTTGTGAAAACCTCTCAAATTATTTTGCTGTAGTGGTGATGCCTACACTACAGTGGTGCCTCGACTTACGACCATAATCCGTTCCAGAAGATGGACGTAACTCGAAATGGTCGTAAGTCGAAGTACCATTTCCCATAGGAATGCATTGAAACTCCATTAATCCGTTCCGGCCGAAGAAAAAAATCACCAAAAAATAAATAAATCACTGTAAGACTCATTGGAAACGCGATTAATCCCTTCCGGCCGAAGGGGGGGGGGGGGAGAAAAGCAATCAAGCGTGCAAGACCCATTGGAAATGCACAGAAAACAAACGGAGCAGATTGGAAATGCACAGAAAACAAAGGAAAAAGCAAGGGAAGCATGCAGGACCCATCGGAAATGGGGAAACCCCCCCCAAAAGCAACCAAACCCCCCAAGACCCATCGGAAATGGGGAAAAATAAAGCCAACAAACAAACCCCCCAAGACCCATCGGAAATGGGGAAAAAAACCCAAAAAGCAACCAAAACCCCCATCGGAAATGGGGGGAAAAAGCCAAAAAACAAACAAACCCCCCAAGACCCATTGGAAATGGGGAAAAATCCCCCAAAAAGCAACCAAACCCCCCAAGACCCATTGGAAATGGGGGGAAACCAAAAAACAACCAAACCCCCCAAGACCCATCGGAAATGGGGAAAAAACACTCAAAAAAGCAACAAAACCCCCCAAGACCCATCGGAAATGGGGGAAAAAAACCAAAAACAAACAAACCCCCCAAGACCCATCACAGCACAGAAACATAACCCCCCCAGCTCAAAACCACACTGCAAAAACACCCAGAACAGTTTTTTAAAATCAGAAAACAGCACCTTACCTTACCAGGCAGCCTGACGCCTCCCTGCAAACACACACACACACTCACTCAGAAGCAGAAGGAGGCAGTCCCAAGCCTTCTCCGATCGCAGGCTAACTGCTGGGGCGAAAGAGCTACAAAGAAGAAGCCTCGTCGCCACCTACAGTTAGCAATTTGAATTTCCCGCCTTTTCCCCCTGCCTTTTTCTGTTCGTAAGTGGAAGCTCCGGTCGCAAGTAGAAGCAAAATTTTGCGGCCGGAGCTGGTCGTAACTCGAAATGGTCGTAAGTCGGGACGTTCGTAAGTCGAGGCACCACTGTATATCCAAGGGATACTGACACGGAAACACACAGAGAGATAAACTGAGATTATTTTTAAGTATAAATGTGTACACATGGGGAACGACAGTAGAGGAAATGGACATTAGAAATGGCAAGAATGAACATGATGAAATTTGATGATGTTCTTTTTAACTAGTTATCCTTTCTCTGAGAGAAAAGATATGTTGCATTACATGATGTTCCAAAGATGTGGTCTGTAAAAAAACAACTACTTCAGTCTACATACCTGGGTGGGGAGGGGGGCCTTCAGTGCTATCTTGCAAGTACGATCCTCCAGATATTGGGCAACTACGCTCCTCATCTCTCACCATTCGGTATTCCAGCTGGTTCTGATGGCAGTCTAATAGTATCAAGGGCCACACATTTCCTACACATGATACCCTAGACAAGCAGCACTGTCCTTTCCGGTACAAAAGGCTTCTCTTAATTTACTATACCAGAGAAGGAAGGAGAGCTTGTCTATTTCACTCTTGCAGTCTTTGTATAAAAGTCACCAGATGCTATTTAACTGCAACAATTTAGTTCACAGAGAGAAATGATAAAGGTGGGAAGCTCATGTAAGGAGAAGCCCCTTCTTCACAGGTGAATCAAGAAGTTTCAAACTGCTTATCAGTTTCACCTCTACAATGAAGGAACTTTGCAAAGTTTCCTGCCCCCCCCAAAAAAGGAAAGTCAGGCAAGTTCACTCAGGTCCTTTGTAAAAGCACAAGCAATGCTGACCTAATCTCATACTACCAACGATACTTTATTGTGTAAGGATTGCACAAGCAAGCAGTCAGAAGGAAACTGCTTTTAGGGGGAGTGGGGAGAACATACAAGAGAGAGTCATTTGGAAATTCATAATGACATAAGCTCTACTGGATCAGACCAAAGGGCCAACTGGTCTAGCATTCTGTTCATTCAGTGGTCACCTATATGACTATACAAAGCCCACGAGCAGGCCACCAATGCAACATCATTCTCCTGCTTATGCTTGTCAGCAACTGGGCATACAAAGGCATATGCCACTGATACTGGAAGTAATATAGCCACTAGGGATGTTGGCAAGTCTTTGGGTCTGGGTCATAAGTCCAAGTCTGACGCTTTAGTACCAAGTCCACATCCAAGTCTTTGGTATCAAGTCCCGAGTCGAAAGCCCCAAGTCTAAAACCCCGTTAAAAAAACTTTTCCCCAGAAAGAAAGGGAGGTAGTGGGTGGGTTCTGAGTTGTGAGTTGTGTCTGAGTCATATTGGGGGGGGGGGGGGAGCCGAGTTGAGTCTGAGTCAAGTTACCGGTACAACTTGAGTCTGACTTGACAGTGAATCCCAGACTCAAGTCCCCATCCCTGATAGCCACTGATTGCTTTATGCTCTATAAATCTCTTTTAAAACTACACAGGTTGGTGTCCATCACTACATCTTGTGAGAGCTTTCCCCATGTGGTGTGTGAAGAAATACTTCATACACAGATTCCCAGAGCTATTTACTCTGAGATTTTGGTCAAAACGTGGAAATTGCAATCACAAGATAGCCAACATAGTTTTAGAAGGACATGAGACAAATTTATGGATTTCAAAACATCAGTGAATATAAAAACAGTGGAAAGAGCCATGTCAGATCAACAGAATACCTTGTAAAAATAAGTAGAAAGCATGCCTCCAGTTATGGGTGAGACAGGTGATTCCTTAAAACACAGCAACTTTCATAGACACAAAAAGAACACTTCAGCTACACATCTGCTGCTGGAACAGCAACTTTGAGAAATCCCAAGGACTCAGTTGCACAATCCCTAAAGGACCAAGGTCACAGTTTAGGGGTACACTGGAAGCACAAGGGGCCTTAGGGGCTTGGAAAACCTGTTAAGAGCTTAGGCTTTTAGCAACAGTGACCTGATTTGGACAGAATGGTACCCTTGTTGCAATTATCTGTGCTCTGATAACCTCTTTTTGGTTCTTGCTATGTGTTACATGTGGGGCCACATTTAAAAGTAGTCTAGAAAATGCATTTAGTCCAAAATAGGATAGCAAAGTCATTAACAGAGGCAGTGGTTTTCCATCCAGTCTATTAAGTTGCCTAACTAGAAGTGCATTGAGAGTTTACAGAATGAGCTTTGAAATGTCCTCCCAATGACGAGTACCAACTCCGTGCTCTGTCCAGTGTCAGGTCAAGACATTATTTGCTTAGCCATTTTGAATTAATTGGATTGTTCACTGGAATAATTCTACCTCTTAATTGTACTGTAGTGACTTAATTATTATTTTTGCAATATGCACAAAATGTTTAAAATGCATACCATCCTGTTATTGTTCTGAATAAAGGACAAATTTGCTTTATAAAAAATATCCTACGCCAACATGGCAAACATGCTGTGATTTACTTTAGATTTTATATTTGTATTTTCTGTTTTTTAAAAATGGAAACTGCATAGAGAACTTTGATTACCAAGTGGTATATGAACACAGATTTTAAAAAAAAATGTAAGCTTTGAACGTGTCCTCCACTTCCCAACAGCACATGGTAGGCTGAAGTGTTCTCTTGTAAGATCTAGCCACAAAGAGACACTCTAGCACAGACTTCTACTCTTTGTTGTGCCCTGTTAAGAACCTAAGAGCAGCATTAGCAGCATCATACTTCATCTAGTCCAGCAATCAATTTCTTACAGCAGCTAAACAACTAACTACAGTGGAACCTCTACTTACGAACTTAATCCGTATTGGAATGGTGTTCTTAAGTTGAAACGTTCTTAAATTGAAGCAAAATTTCCCATAGGAATGCATTGAAAACCGATTAATCCGTTCCGGCTGTTTTTTGTTCTTATGTAGAGGCGCGTTCATACGTTGAAGCATTAGTTCCCATAGGAACTAATGGAAAGCCGGTTAATCCGTACTCTACCACTAGGGGGAGAATTTTTTTTTTTTAACCTAAGATGACCTAAGGTTAAAAAAAGGGCAGGAAAGTTTTTTTCCCCGTTCTTATCTTGGAGCTCCGTTCTCAAGTAGAAGCAAAATTTAGCGAACGGAGCTGTTCTTAAGTTGGATCGTTCTTAAGTAGGGACGTTCTTAAGTAGAGGTTCCACTGTATAGGAAGTCCACATTCAGGTCACAAAGTTAACAGCCTTCTCCTGATGTTATCCTTCAGCACCAGGAGTTTGGCAGCGTACTTCTACTTTTGAACATCAGGGTTCAATATACCCTTCACTACTAATAACTTGCATAATTCATCTATTAATTTATCTAACCTCCTCCTAATCCATCTATGCCAGTGACTAACCCAGGTGTTCTTGGACTGCAATTCCCAGAAGCTTTCACTACCAGCTGTGCTCTGAGGTAGTTGCTTCAAGAGCCCCCAGCAGGCCATTTGGCCCCGCCCCACAAGCCCACAAGAGGCATAAAGGCAGTGGGTTTCCTGGACTCCTAGTCAGCAGGGATACACCACTACAGGTGGAGGAAGGGTCACACCTGATGTGGGACAGCTGGAGGAGGGTGAGACAATGGGAATAAGAGGGAACAAGGACTCAGGGTCATCATCAACCACATCAGATGAAGAGACGTGGGAGGAGGCAGTCAAGCACCAGGAGCCCAGTCACTTTGGTTCACCATCAGCTGGCAGGTGGGTCAACAGATGTGGACCCATCCTCTATGCTACGCCAGGACTACCAGCAGCTGTAACCAATAAAGATGTAGCCTGTTTACTTCCAATTATGTTTAGAATGTATGGTGCTTTCATACCCTGTTCCCATCATACAGCTAAGAGGACAACATGCATTACAAATCACACGAATTATTTTTGCCCTGTTAACACCCAATGTTTAAGCTAGGATTGCACATTCCTAGACGTTAGCATAACATGTTGAAGTGTGACCTTTACTATAATAATGAATATGGCAATCAACCCTAGCCACTTATTGAAATGACAAAGCCAGACTTCTCAGAAAATATTATATGACTTTTTTGTTATTGTTGTTGCTGATGGCAATAAAGGCAATTAAAACATCACTTCTAAACCACACCAAAATTAAAATACAAGATTTATACTCAAGATAGAAGAATTAAATCAAAATAAAAGGATTACAATACCAGTTGTGTGGAAGATATAAGAACAACACAGCATATTTTCTGGCCCAAGGTAGATATATATAGTGCCAGCAGACCATAAATGCATGTTTTTCCAAATGGACCAGTCTTTGGTTCAAGATACATAGCTCCTTAAACAACTGAAGTGCCAGGTTTTGAAACAACAGTTGTCCTGATGGCAAGAAACAGCTACAAGAAGTGTCTTTGATGCATCAGCTATAAGGGATAGGCTTGGATATGAAAAGCTCAGATTCAGACTTTTACTCAGGTTTGAAGCCTCCAGCAGCCTTAGGCAAAAATCAGCATTATCATGGCATAATTTATCATCAAATATATTGCAAGGACATCATTCTGAATTTCCTTCTAAAACAGTGGGATAAAAATGCAGGAGTTAGACAACTGTGTCAGATAAATATTTCTGTGAAAAAGTGGGCAACTTGGTTTGCTGGAGGGCACTGTAGGTAACAAATGATGATGATGAAATCCTACCCATACACCATTTTGCACTTCTGGCAAAGAAAAAGGAAATTATAGGCATCTACATCATTCATTGTATGATGTTCTCCCTCATCTTCCACCTGTATGTCTTTTATTTTACCCATAAGACATTAATACAGCACTGAACAACCTGTTTTGACTCACTTTTGTAGTGACTGCCGTTCAATCTCAAAAGAATTAAAAATGAACTTTTTTCTTTCCAAGAGTTTGGTGACAAAAATCAGATTGCTCCAGTCTACCTCTGCTCTTCTTGGGAGATTCTTTGCCATATCTGTAAATGTGTGTGTATATATGTGCACATGAATGCATACACGTGCACACCTCTCTTTTTCTTTTTTTCTTTTTTTTAAACTACTGCCAGGTCTTCAGGCAAGGGGATTAGGGCTGTGCCATTCAGATTTTTTTTTTGGATGCTAACTCCCAGAATTCTCCAGGCAAAATTCTGGGAATTCCAGCTCACAGACCACATCTATAGACACTTATGAGTTCCTCACATGGAGCAAGACCTGTTCTTGGAGGCTCTGTGCCTGTCTTGGGTCTGTACTTCCTGTTGGTAATGTGCAGAAGACTCCCTGGAAAAGACCCTGATGTTGGGCAAATGTGAAGGCAAGAGGAGAAGGGGACGACAGAGGACGAGATGGTTGGACAGTGTCATCGAAGCTACCAACATGAATTTGACCCAACTCCGGGAGGCAGTGGAAGACAGGAGGGCCTGGTGTGCTCTGGTCCATGGGGTCACGAATAGTCGGACACGACTTAACGACTAAACAACAACAACAATGTGCAAAAATGGAGGCTGCTGCCCTAACAGCATCTATAGAGGGAGCCTCCAAAAGAATTATAATGCCCAGAAAGCTCAGTGGCAGCTTCCGTTTTTGTATTTTACCAACAAGTAGTACAGCTGCAAGGCAGATAGCAAGCCTCTAAGACAGACTCTATTCCAGGTGAGTGGAAGATGTATGAACTCCCAGAATTTTGCCTGGGGAATGCCTGGAGGACTCCAGAAGTTGGAGTCCAAAAAAGTCTAAATGGCAGATCTTTAATCGGTATCCTCCTTTCCCATTTATGAGGAACTAATGCCTGTTTTCATACTGAAGATTAATATATGCATGATGTATCTTTAGCTTTAGTTCAGTCCTATTATACCGTATTACACGACGACAGTTTACACAACTGCATGTCACACTGGAAGACCCTTAAAGTTAGGAGAATAGCTTGGGTTTTAAAAAAAATACAAAAAGTTAACACAAATTCTTTACTGCAAACTGAAACAGTGATTGTAAGAATATATAACTCCGAATCAGGAGGAAAGTGATAGTTTGGTGATAAACAGATTTACTAAAATAAAATGAATTTTTCTCAAATCTCACATTTCTGCTTCTTCATGTATAACAGTAGTTGAAGTTATCATAAAACAAAAACTTCCACCAAGTACAGCCAGTGAATTCATTTGCTTAACATTTCTCTTCCTATAATCTGGAAATGAGCCAGGATACTTTCAATTTCTTATCTTAAAATTTTGAAAGTCTCATCTTAATGATTGCCTAAACTATTTTCTTCTGCAATCCCCTTATGAAGTTGAGCATATATTGCAATTCAGAGCAGTGGCACTTAGGTTTTTACAAAAAGGAACAAAAAAAACCCACCCCTCCTTATTTTTATCAAACACATCCAGTTTTGTTCTTATTCTACACTGCCCACCTAGACATGGTATTTTCAGTTATGATGAAATAAGATAAGCTTGAAGCAAATTTAATATTCCATGAGCGGCATTAGGCAAAACAAATTCTCAGCAAAGTAGCACATTCATTAAGTCCCACCTTGTACTTCTAGTATGAAGTATTTTCAATTATTATTTTAAGAAAATCAAATTGATTTAAATGAAAAAATCAATTTTTCATTCAAATCACCAAAAAAATCTAATTTTTAAATTTAAATCATGATTTAAATCAATTTTGATTTAAATCAAATCAACCCTGCTACCTCTACAATTTTTTTCAAAGCCTGCCCTCTGCATTTGACCAACTGTATTCCTCCTATTTCAGACAGCTTAGAAACATACCGTATATACTAGTATAAGCCGACCCGAATATAAGTCGAGCACCCAATTTTACCACAAAAACTGGGAAAACTTATTGACTCGAGTATAAGCCAAGGGTGGAAAATGCAGCAGCTACTGGTAAATTTCAAAAATAAAAATAGATACCAATAAAATTACATTAATTGAGGCATCAGTAGGTTAAATGTTTTTGAAGGTACTGCCCTTCTGAGCTGCGAGACACACTTCACTGCCTGCGGAGGGAGGACTCATACCGGATGCTGCGCTTATCTACTGCTCTACTGCTGCGTAACAAGATGGAGGGAGAAGGAGGATGGAGGAGGAAGGTGGGAGGAGGAAGGTAGGTATATAGAATATGCAGAAGGAGGAGGATGGGAGTGTCCTGGAAGCGGACACTCCCGTAAAGACGTCTGCCTGCGGAGTCTGAAAAATGCAGTGTACTTAACCCGGGTCATCGGCCCACCCACAGAGGCTGCAGGCGCCCGTAGATGAGCGGGGGAGTCCAGAGAACACCCGCACTGCAGGGGAGAACATGTAATTTTGACACTGACTCGAGTATAAGCTGAGGGGGTGCTTTTTCAGCAAAAAAATTGTGCTGAAAAACTCAGCTTATACTCGAGTATATAGGGTACATTAGTTCATCAACTTAAACACTTCTGAGAACAGTTTTAACATGAGACAAAGCTTGAAATCGGCATATTCACTTACTGTCCTTCTGACTTCTCAATGTGTTGCTGTCTTCTTTCTTTTCACACACACAACTGGCAGGAAGTATTCTCTCTCTCCCTCCACCTTCCTCTCATCCACTCATAGCAGAGCTATGAAGTGTGTATATGAAGTGTTCATGTAAACTGTCATCCTATAAGAATGGCCCAGGTTTACAAACTTTCATTGGTCATCATCAGTTCCAATCCTGAAAAAGTACTCTCAACAAGTTTATATACCTGACCAAGTGGAAAACAGATCATAAATTTGACACAGATCAGTCTATTCATCATGTAACACTAAAACAGGGTTTAGCATTATGACCAAGGGGAATGTGCCCACATGCTCTGTTTTGTTCATATGGCCAAAAGGAAGCCAACATCAGAAAACTTCATTTTAGCAAATTTCTGACATTGTTACATATGAACCAAGAACTGCTGCTTAAAATAAAGTCTAGTCAACTGCTAAATAAAAACATCCAGTTCTGGATTGTTTTTCCAGGTTGTTTACTTAGGGTAAAGTCCCAGATCTGTTAATGCAAAATTAGACTCTGGTGTCTTCTTCCTCCTAATTATCAGGAGGAAGAGGAGTAGGGAGCATGCGTAAGTAGGTTCAATCCTGATCGTGCACATAATGGCAATTTACAGGTCAGCTTTACATGCAAACCTACATAGTTTCTCATTTCTATAATGAATAATTTCTAAAATGAGGAGCTGGGACCTAAACTGGACTTGAAAATGCATCCCCTAACTTAGAATCTCTGTTTAAAATGCCTCATCAGACATTAGGAAAAGTCACCTTCCTATTACACTCACATGCATTTAATTTCACACATTCAGAGACTGAAATCAAACACAGGAAATAACTTAAATGGATCAACCAAGTCTACACTATTTAATTTTCACTCTTGGTTGTAGATTAGTTTGAGAGCCAATTTTAAAAACCTACAAAAAGAGAATGGAATGTATGACAGTAAACATTAGACTGTTATCTGAATCACCATAAAGTGTTATGTGGACACTTTACACCAATATAACATCTACACATGACTGTGACATACCATCATCTAGCCTTTATTTTATAGACAAAATGCATTGAAACTAGAACAATGAACAAGAACAATGTTCAAATATTTGAAAGTTCAATACACATGGGTATAGGAATGGGGACTTGAGTTGCAAGACTTGCTGTCAAGTCAGACTTAAGTCACACCGATGACTTGATTCAGACTTGACTCAGGATTTTTTTTCCCCAATGACTTGGACTTGACTCACAACTTGGAACTCACCCACCTTCTCCCTTTTTTTCTGGGGAAAAAAGTTTATTTTTAACAGGGATTCAGACTTGGGACTTGATACCGAAGACTTGGACTCAGGACTCAGACCCAAAGACTTGCCAGCATCCCTGGTATGCAACACATACAACTACAAATGTTCTCATTTCCTTATTGGTTATGATACAAAGAGATATAAAGATATTTTCTTTTAATAATATCAACATTTTGAAGACCATCTACACTCAGTTCCCAAAATATCATTCCCACTCAATTTACAACTACATTTTTATTTCTGCTTATGTTTATTGTGTGGGTAAATTTTCTGGGTAAGGAAAACTTATATTATTCTCCAATTCTGTTATCTTGTATGGTTTGACTTCTTCTGCCTTGGTACCACTTATTCCCCCTATTCAGCACTGCATACTGTTTTGCCTCTTGTGCTATTTATGCTCAAGCGACATTTAGGCATTATTTCTTACAACAGAATAGCAATCCTCCTTTCTTAAAATAAAGTCTAGGAATATGATCAAATTACTTTAGTATTATAACGCTGCAGAACTCTGCCAGACACAAACAAGAAGCTGATAGTAAAACTATGCTCTTTCAAATTAAATACTGCTAGCTCATTATTTTAGCTGCCACATCATGTACTTTGGCGGCTCTTCCATGTTTACATATACACTATGTTATATTAACCACCCAATGATAATAAAAGTAAATTGTTTTAATATCTACTCCTGTCAATTTGAAATAATGATAGAAGTAATTACTAAAATAATAATTACTTCTATCATTTTTTTAAAGGACATAAAGTTTGTATGCAGCAAGTTTTTCTATGTTTTCTTGTCAGGAGCACTGTAAAAAAAACAGCATGTTTTATTGTGCTTGGAAATATCTGTGCACTGTGCTAAGTAAGAGAGACACCAGAATTTAAGACAGAAGACTTCCAGATTATTTATGACTTAGTGCAAATTTATAAAACCATGATTTCACTCCTCAGTGCAATTTCTGAAATATTTCACAGTGTGAAGCCAAAGGGATTCCAATCCCGTGAATGAACATGTGTTCAGAACCTATGCATGTCAGAAAAATTTCAGTAAACAAAAAAGATTTCAGTCAAACCGTCTGTAGGATTAGAAACTTGCAGTTTATATATGGCAAAACACAACTGGTCGTGGCAGTTTTCAGACACTAAAGGTCTTCCCCATGCCAAGGCTCTTAAAGATTTCCCCAGGTTGAAAAAGATGACATAATCAGACTTACGTATGGGGAGCTGCACAAACAGGATCCTGACCAGTGTCACAGAGTAGTTAGAGAACAAGAGCATTAACATTTAAAGTTTAACGCAGCTCCTACTGAATTGATGGGTCAGAGCCTTCCTTCCAACTAGGCCTGAAAAACCATCAGGTGCTTTTGATCTGAAAAAGAACAATTACAACTTGCCAAAGAAAGTGAAATTCTTTGAACTAAAAGGAAGAAGGGACAGAGAAAAAGAATTCAGCAGGTGAACTGGCTGTTGTACTTTTGCCATCTAAACAAAAAACAGGAATGCTTCAAAGCAACAGAAATCTATCATTTCCAAACAAGTCTGGGCATCTTGCACTTCAGAGCATGGAACTAAGTATCTGTAGATTTCATTACCAAGATTATTAACATTCCCCTCAGAAACCAATTTTGAATACTTTCCAAAACATGTAATTCTAGAATACCTTCTGGATAGGGTCCACCAGAGACCTCCTAGAGAGTGTGAACTGGTTTGTTTTTTGAGTGTCAGTTATTTATGTTTGGAGGGACGTGGTGGCGCTGCGGGTTAAACCGCAGAAGCCTCTGTGCTGCAGGGTCAGAAGACCAGCAGTCGTAAGATCGAATCCATGCGACGGAGTGAGCTCCTGTCGCTTGTCCCAGCTCCCGCCAACCTAGCAGTTCGAAAGCATGCAAATGCAAGTAGATAAATAGGTACCACCATGGTGGGAAGGTAACGGCATTCCGTGTCTAGTCACGCTGGCCACGTGACCACGGAAATTGTCTACGGACAAAACGCTGGCTCTACGGCTTGGAGACGGGGATGAGCACCGCCCCCTAGAGTTGGACATGACTGGACATTTGTCAAGGGGAACCTTTACCTTACCTATTTATGTTTATTTCAGTGAAAACTGTATCAACCAGATTTAATTACATGGCATAGTGTGAAACAGGAAAGGCAAAATATTACACATGGTTTTCTTTAATTAGGGCCAAATTTATCTGGTAAAATTCAACCCTGTTTGTCTAGTGAAGCTAGTTCATTGGGGCAAAAGAGGGTACTATTCACCTTAGGTTTAGAGTACCCTCAGTTCAGCCTACTTTCCAAGATGGAGAGTCAGGCTTCACCTGTATTCCCAGCCCCATCATAACTTGGGAGAGGGTGAGAAAGTTAATGAGAAAATGAATGTGACTGAGTAAGTCAAATTTCAAAGCCCAGCCTTGAAACCAAGTACAGAAGGAAACGACTTAAGTTGTATTTTTCTAGTCTTGAGCTGAATTGTGGAATAAATAAATGAGCTGTGGGGGAGCAAGATGTCTGTGTGAGTGAACACCTGCACATGCCATAATGTTCCTGCACAAATGCAAATTCCATTTTTGTTCCTGGATTTACCCACCGCTGGTTGATTTGTCTTCCACCCCCACCAGCCACAAAGGACAGCTGGTGCCACTGAGCTTACTACGTGCTCTCTTTCCCTTTCCTGACCAGCCAAAAACTGTATCTGGAGTGTTCAACATAGCCTTGCTTCCAGAACAATGTTGTGTTATTCTCTAAGATATTGCTGCACTGCTACAAGAGGAATGAAAGCATGGGTGACTTGCATAAGGTAGATTATTCATGAATCTTTTCAAGGAGGCCAAATCTGTACAGGATTAGTGGAAAGAGAGCTTGAAGGTACATATTTAACAGTCCTGACTGGTTCTGCCAGCAAGCAGTATCCATGCGGATGTGTTGACAGCTGCAGAGCGAAGCTAGCATCATGCCAGTTTGTCTTAAAACTCTAGCCTTCTCCCAACCTTCTCCACATTTCTCACACATAATAACATCTAGCCATTTCTGCACAATTACACGTTTTCACTGTGTTCAGCCACTGGTGCCTAAATTGGCAATCCAACATTCTCCTTCACAAGAGTTTCTTGTGTCTTCCAAAGGACAAGCTGCTCTACAGGCCAAAATACTGGCATGAAAATCATAATTACAATAGCAACATTTTGAAATTCTGACGCATTTCAAAGTTTCTAAATTTATCTCCTTTTCTCTGGCCATTCAATCTAGTTTCTCATAAAATGTAATACCAATTGTACTAAAGCTACTTTACCAGTTATTCACTCAGGATTGTTTGCAAGATCCCCGATTGGGTAGAGCAGGGGTCCCCAACCCCCGGTCCGTGGCCCAGTGCCGGTCCGTGGCCATGGCAGGACTGGGCCATGGAGACAGATCTCCCCCCCCGCATGCACTCCCCCCACCCACCCCACCCGCACGGGTACCCCTCCCCTCCACGAGCACACTCCGCCCCTTCGCGCAAGCGTGCTCTGCCCCTCCGTGACCAGGCTCCACCCCTTAGTGCATGCGCACGAGTGCACTCCACCCCTCCGTGAGCACCCCCGGTGCACAGACACCCCCTCAGTCCGTGACTCAGAAAAGGTTGGGGATCACTGGGGTAGAGCAATGTTTTAAAAAAGCACATTCTCTCTCACACAGCAACCAGTTCACTCCACCTCAAAATCCATAAACCTCCCTGACACCTCTTTACCATTCTTTCCTGCTACTCCAGGGTGGAGTCAAATAAAAGGAAATTCAGAAAATCAAAACTAAATTCAAGAAACTGGCAAAAAAATTATATTCAAGAATTCAAGAAATTGGCAAAAAAATATTATATAAAATATTATATGAATGCACCAGAAAGACAGATAATTCAATTCATTTCAAACACTGGTTTGAAGTACTGGGTAAGTGCATCTTGGCAGGAAACCTAATAGCCCAGTCCAGAACACAAGCACTTAGCTGCTACAGGCAAAAGCTCAAAAATCAAAATTCCACTGCCGTCATCCCATGAAGGAACACACCTACTGCAACAGTTTAACTTGTTCTACTCCACAAAGAACTGCCTCAGGTTTGACTAAAATATGATGAATTTGATAAAGGAAATCAGCTAGAAAAAACAAGTGACACAAATGCTGAAAAAGCAGTCGTCTTCTCTATAACATATCCAGACTTCCTAGTAGGGCAGTTTTGATTTGTTAACTCAAATCTGATCTTCAACTTTTCTTATCACAAATGTATAACCATGTGTGTACAGCTTTTGAATGAAAAAGTAAGGGAACGAGCAAGGGAGAAATTCAGTATTAAAAGCTATCCAAAACATATTTCATGGGGGAAAAAAATCTGAAGTTAGCAGAGACAGATTCAAAGTAAGCATGTATACAGAATAAACATGTATATTTACCTCAATTTTGCACACATTTATCTAGAAGTCACACAACTCAACAGACATACTTTTGAACAGATATATATATATGCTCTAAAATTCTGTTTTTCCCAAATGACTTCAGTTCAACCTGCAACAAAACAAATAACACAAAATGAAACACCCTGTCCCCCCCACCGCCCACAGTTGTTCTCAAAGGCTGGAAGCCATACATACAGCCTCTTTAACTGACCACAGAATTTCCCTCTCTCTAGCGTAAGCATCAGATCCTGAAATTCAAGTCATATAAAATAAATCACTTCCCAGTGATAGTTTCTGGCCAGAAGACAACGCATTTCATTTGTTCTTCTTAGAAATCTATAAACAATTTAAGGCTAAGAGTGAAACATCAGCCTTAGAAAAACTACAGAGTAATTTAAAAATTAAGTGAGGTTATTAATTGGCTTCAGTGTCTCAAGCATCTTCTCAGTTAATCCAATTTAATTTTACTCTCATAACATTAAGCAGCTTTAAATTAATTCAACTGGCTTTAGAGAGTAGAGTTGTGACTTCACGTTATGGATGATTACACCAGATACTGTATAACTTGTATACAACAAAAGTTAAGGGAAAAGTGGTTGTTGTAGGTTTTTTGGGCTGTTTGGCCGTGTTCTGGAGGTTTTTCTTCCTAACGTTTCACCAGTCTCTGTGGCTGGCATCTTCAGAGGACAGGAGTTAGAACTCTGTCTGTGTTCTGGTGTAGTGTGTGGGATAGTTGAGTATTTGTAGCTGTGGGCTCAGCTTTTGGTCTTTTCAGGAGATGGGGTGATTATGGTGATCAGGGTGTTTTTTGTTATGGGTGTCACTGTGATTGATGGGTGTTAGCTAGTCTTGTGTGTGCAGTGATCACCGGTCCTTGTGGCTGGGTAGAGTTCATTGACCTTTTTGCAGGCTGTATTTTTCAGTGCTGGGAGCCAGGCTTTGTTGAGTTTTAGACTTTCTTCTTTTTTGCTGAAGCTTTGCTGATGTTTGTGGATTTGCTGATGTTTGTGGAATAACAAAAAACATAACAAAAAACACCCTGATCACCAGGCCACAGAGACTGGCGAAACGTTAGGAAGAAAAACCTCCAGAACACGGCCAAACAGCCCGAAAAACCTACAACAACCATCGGATCCCAGCCATGAAAGCCTTCGAGAATACATTAAGGAAAAAGGTTGGCATAGTCTGCATGTCAAGCTATATGGGAGAAATGCCAATAGTTCTTCAGGAAATACCCTCCAATGGCCCCCAGAGGCAGTGAGACTATAACTCCAAGGAAGCACTGCAACAGATTTCTTTTTTTGTTTACACTAACAGGAAACAGGGCCAGATAAGGCCATGAAGCCTTAAAATAGACCTTTCTCCATGTGAATGAAATATAGGTTTCTGTAGATGTCATCAGCCTTACACAGTGTATGTTGCACAACAGGGTTTTATCCACAGAATACTTATTTAAGTCCAGATACAGCTTAGAGTTGTGGAAGAGACACTCTAGCCAGCACAAAGCTTATATGTACCTTGAAGTAGCCAAGTGAGTTAACATTTATATTACTATAATAGTTGAAGACCCATCTCAGGAAAAAAAACCTTATTATTCCAGGTGCCACATTTTGCCCAGTGGTATTCTATTTATTTGTTTTTTAAAGGCCACCTTTCTCCCAACAGGGGGATAAGATTTGCTAATAAGACTTTATAATTAAAATCCTCCTGTGGATATGTCTACCCTGGGAAAACAGAAGGTGTTAGCATGTTTAATTAACAATATTTCATAAGTGCAAACAACTGCCAGCAAGAAACATGAAAAGTCTAAGTAAATGTGGGGAAATCAAAATTAATTGGCTGTCACTTTCCTCATAACCACTCCTGAAGTAGGCACAGGGTAAATGTTGGCACAACAAGTTGTTTTCTAACTTTCTTGGCCAATATCTTTCTTAACTTTTCATTCCTCCATAGGTAACTACTGTCCTGTCCAAGAAACTACATCTATGTTGGAAATACTTTAACTGAACATTTCAACTTAAATAGTTCACAAGGTCACATTTTACATTAAATGTTCATTAGCCAATAAAGCTAAGTACCTGTTAAAGCAAAACACTCTGGAACAGACACATTTAAAACACATTTAAAGGATGCCAAGTTTAAGCCAATATGCATTAGCCAACCTAGCCTTTGCCTTTTTATTCTGTTTTTGCAAGCTCCCCCTATAAACCTTTATCTTTCATGATTATTAACCTGCCAGTCTTTGTGTACATCAAATCTGAAAGCTTTATCCACAATTTCCTCTTTAAACGGTTCACTGGCTTGCTTCAGAAGAAGTGGGCAACAGGCAATCACAATGCCAATTACTGGGACAAACCACCTTTGCTTGTATTATAATTTTTCTAAAGTGCCAACCAACTTTCCTGTAAAGTTCAGAAATATTTGATCTCCTCCTCCTCTTTGGTGTGATACATGCCAATAACAGGGGCAGCAAGATAAGAAATTTGATTATGGATTTGTAGGAGCCAGAAACCAGTGCCCAAACAGCACACGGCGCATAGAAATACATATTTCTGAACTTTAGATAGCTTCACGCATTGAATAGTATATCCAGACAGTTCACTTTCTTAGAACACAAACATGAAACTGAAAACCTCCCAATGGAAATTTGTGTTTATATCCCATGACTCCTTCAAAGAACTTCCAGTGACATACACAGTCCTTCACCCCATCTCCCCAGTATTATTTCCTAGGAGGGTAGGTAAGACAGAGAGAGTTTGATTGGCCTAGCTACTTCCAGTAAGGCTTCCTGGCTGAACAGGGATCTCAAGCTAGGTTTTCCTGATTCTATTTCAATCCCCTCTAAAATCTACTACTTACTGGGTGTAGAACAAGTAGCAAAAAGTCCTGATGCACCACCGTCACTCAGTACACAGAGTAAACAAACTGGCTGGGGTTGGTAGCCATCAAAACATTGATGCCTTATTTGAGAAACCTTTGATGCCTTATTTGAGAAACAATATCCTCTAATCTAGAAAATAGTTTCAAACTGTTAGTGAAAAGGATGTCAGAATAATGTTTTTTTAAAAAAATATCCATATATCTAAATATTATACACACACCACTTGAGATTTTAGTACACAGAGACACTGCTCATAGCTCCAGCTGTATTTATACAAATGCTGATTCAATATTCGTATATGCCTGAAGACGAGGCAGCACACATACAAACCTGTTTTTATTATTAAAAATAAAGTTTCAGCCTTAAAGAAAGGTTGCATTTAGCATTATCCATTTTTGACACTGAAGCCTTATTTTTCATTCAGTATTTTTTATTTTTCTAGTACTCTTTACTTAAAACTGCTAACTAACTACCATGATGTTTTCAGAATCAATATTAAGGTTCAGTACATATTGTCTTAACTGCTGTCACACATTAGTTTGGTTGTAAAGTTATAAGGAATGTGCAATATCTCTGATAGTGGTCAATGTCTTGAGATATTTACTATTTCATTCAAGACTTCAGTCTTTAAGACTTCAGAAAATACATTTAACTCATATTTTTTAACTGTAGTATTTACGTTTTTCTACAAATCCAAACTACAATAACATTTGAAATCCTTCACTAATCTCATTAAAGACAGAATGCTATCACAACTTTCAAGAAAACCTTGTTAATCAACAGACATAACTATATTTACCAGACTATTTTTTAGAACTTACCTCCCATTGTAATGAGTACAGAATCAACACCAAATAGGAAGCAGACAGAAATATAGGTAACAATTGAAATATAGGTAACGAATATGTATACCTATACATATACATTCTTAAATGACTCAATTTCAACTTATAATTTGAAGCAATTATCTAATACATGCCCCAAAATTATGCTTGACATTCATGTATTCTGAACCTCAATTATGCAGTATGTTTTATTGCATCAAAGCTATAAAAATACAATACAATGTCAGCTACACACCCATTTAGTACACCAAGAGCTTATTAGAGACATCACTAAGAAGCATTTTCAAAAGGTTTGATTTCAAACATGGATGAGCACAACATATCACTTACACTGAAAGCAAAATCATTAAACATTCCTATTCAACCAGTGTGTTGAAATTAGGTTTAGCACTGTAATCAAGCTTCCTAACTATACATATTTTCATCTGACTCTCTGAAATACACAAGTATAAATAGAAATTTAGAATTGACTAAATTCATGGAAGAAAACACAAAAAAGTCCTATGAACAATCATTCACCCAATCACTGAATATTAATTTAAAAACAATTTTAAAATGAACAAGTCTATTATTTTCAATGATACCTCAAACTAGGAGAATACGAAATATATAGATATTTTATAAAGTTATAGTAGTTTGTGAAATGGAACTATCTATACAAGTAACAACAAACCGCATGTTGCTTTATTCTGACAGTGTATTCCATTGATGTCAAACAAAAATGGGGAGGGTATCCTTCTTGCTTTGACAGATTGCCGTCCCTCCACTCCAACAGTCATCTACCCCTAACACACAAACAGCTTCCCAAACACAGTTTGGAATTTGATGGAAGAATACAACAAAAATAAACCTTCACTAATGTAATCCATTTTCCAATGTCCCTTCTACAACACAGGTTAGTTCCACACATTATCTCAACAGTTTACTTTCTGATTTTCAGGAAATACTTGGAGATTGCCTTTATTTTTTGTAGTCAACATACCACCAATTTACACACACACCAAACACAAACTACTAGGCAGAAAGAATCATGGAGTGCTTTTCTTCTTCTTCAGGAGAACGTTTCTGCTGGGCTGTTCAGGGACCAAAGCCTCTTTAGGTCAGCAAGTGAAAGTGAGAGCAACGTGTTGTTGGCTCAGCTTTCCAAAAACCCCAAGCTACATTGGCCTGATCACAATTAACTTATGAGTGTACTCTGATGCAAATGCTGGCAAGCTGGATCAGTAAAAGATCTGTCTTGTATCTCAGGTTTGTTCTTGTTCCTGTGCCGAGGAATCCTGCTCTGTAGTAAGGGGACCTGACTTCACCCTCACTAATTTTTATCTACACCTGGGCACTATGTCAAATCTAATCCTTACCTGCCTCTCCCATGGGGAGTCTGTGTTCTCTCGGTTTGCTCTCCAGAGGTTAACAACCAGGTCATAGACTGTTTTGAACATACAGGATATTGTGTTCAAATTCCTTCCAAACTTAATGGCTCCCTTTACAAAGTGTATAGGCACTAACAAAAAACTACTATGAACTATCAAAAAGGGGGCGGGGAAGCTGTGTGGTTATTGTGTATAGTACAAAAACAAGGATAGGTGATACTTTTATTAGACCACTAAAAGATCATAAACCTAAGTCAGTGTTCAATTCTGCAGACTTCATTAAGCTAGGCATTCTGATGGGTGGAGATGAAGAAACAGAAGTTCCAAAATCCATGGGAAGATGTGTGGTCTACATTTCCTTCTTTAAAGCAAGTTCCAAAATTGAGGGAGGGGGCTCAGAATCTGTTCAAAGGCGCGCCTTTAGTGATGTGGATTAGAACATTCCACAATTTTTTGGACAAAGAGCTGCCAGTAACTCAACACATCCCACTGTTTGAAGCAATACGGGTGGACTTCCTTTACATTATCATATCAACTAAATCAGTGGTCCCCAACCTTTTTGACACCGCGGACTAGTTGGGGGTGCGGGGCACCCCCCGCGCTCATGCGCATCCATGAAGGGACGGCGCTCGCTCACACGGGCACTTGCATGCATGCGCGAAGAGGCGGGGGTGCTAGGACTCGTGCAAAGGGGCTGTGCGGGTGGGCATGTGGGGGGGAGTGCGTGCGGAGGGGTAGGAGATCTGTCTCCGCGGCCGAGTCTGGTCAAGGCCACGGACTGGCACCGGGCCGCGGACCGGAGGTTGGGGACCCCTGAACTAAATAATCCAATGTACGTACCATCTTTAGTGGAGAACAAGATGGCCCTTACTATTTAATAAAGCACTCAGGTTGCAGTGCCAAAATCAATCTTCAAGTAGTAATGATTAAGAGGAGGCCTAGTCACGAGGTTTCATCTCACATCTTCCTATTAAGCCATTCTTGCACCTGCCTGTGAAGAATGTGGAACTGACAAAGGCAAAAATATTGCAAGCTTGATGCAGCACAGTACAGCTGTTTTTATTATGTCAACAGCAAGTATACAAAGCAAGACCTATGTAGTTCTATGTACTAACAGAAAACATAAATATTTTAAAGCTAGAGATTCATGTAATGTGCTCCAAAATAATGCTAAGAATCCTAGAGAGAAAGAGGAGCATATGCTTTCTGAGCTTTGGCACAATATTTAGATCATTATTTCAATGACAACAGGGCAATCTGATGTTCAAGCTAGCAGTGCTAAAAACATCATGTACCTAAAATGCTACAAGAACTGTAAAAGTGGAGTGATTAAAAATTGTTCTTTCCAGCACAGATGAATCTTTTAAAGAACTTTATTTTGTTCCCATTTTTGTACTAGCAGATGAACAAGCAAACTGCAGTCTAAGAAAATACTTTTATATTGAAACAGAACCATCTCAGAAACAAGAACACAGCTTAGAAAAACTGTTAGATTCCTTCAGATTCCAAGAGTTAATTTAGATAGGCATATTTCTAAAATATACAAATGGACATATTGCAACAGTATAACCTATTAACTAATACATTTCCAAACAATTTTTGAAGAAGAAAAACAGATCAGGTTATAAAACGGTAGTATTTCCATGATTCTTCACACAGGACTATTTCAGCCACTTCCAACCTTTCTGACATATTGAACTGTTTGGGCATTGGATAGAGCATATCCTAATTTATACTTCTATAACGGAAATTGCATAAGAGTTATATGGCAAAATTTAAAGGACTTTTGATGTTAAGATAAAGGCTAACTCTTACTAATGAGGTGCTAGTAGTATTCCTAGGGTGCCTCTGCTCCAGAATGCAATTAGCACCTCATCAATGACCAGCAATTTGTCACGAAGATGCATGCAAATTCCCTTACATGATTTTGAATTAGATTTTGGCCACTGCATTGCAATTTTAGATTAGTTCAGTACTGTCAACCAGCTGCTTCCTTACTGCCAACATGCTCTTAAGATGCAGATGAAAGCACAGGAGAGAAACGTCCACCAGACTTATCTCCTTAAAAGAGTTAGCCTTTATCTGAACATCAAAAGACTTAAAATATGTTTGGAACTGGCTTAAAAGAACATCCTTCTTTCTCCATGTCATGGCTAGACAAAATGTACAAAAGCATTCAAGTATGTATTTAGCTGATTAAAACGTAACTTCAAAGAAAAAGTGAAACTCTCCAAAACGTGAATTTTGCCCAACACAATATTGAAGGCATACATTATGTTAAGCACCATACATTTCAGAAGGTTCAAATGCATATATATGCTTAGGACTGCAAATTTAGGAAATAGTTAATTGACTACCCAATCATTCTACTGTTTCAGTGACATTAGTGGGGATTGTAAAAGCACGTCTCTCCAAGGTTTTGCAAAAAAAAAAAAGTACTGCAAGCAAGACATTAAACAAATGTTGGTGTTTATAGCTTCTTACCTCAAATGTTCAGCCATAAATCTAACTATACATTTCTTACAGTGCCCTGTCTTTTAGATTGTAAGCTGCAGGCAGGGACTGCCTTGTTTTTATTGATCTTATATATGCCACTCAGGGAAGCTTTTCAGCTAAAGAGCAAGTAGAAATGCTTTAAATAACTAAGACAACAGGAAGCTACTGTACAAAGGGTGAGACCACTGGTCCATCTACCCAAACACTGGATAAAACCCTTGCAAATAAGCTATTTGTTTATTTGCAAATACTTATAACTCATTTCCACTTTAAGATTTCAAATGATCTACAATGAACTGCACTGACTTGCCAGGATTTCAGACAGATTTTCCTGCATGAAGATACTTTACCTGGAGATGCCATGTACTGAACATGCTACCTTCTACATACAAAGTACGTATTTTATTCATCCTTAACTGACATTTGTCTTCTACCAATCTATTAAACTGAAAAGCACACTGAATCTTTCCTCAAACTACCCACTATCTAGAAAATCTTTCAATAAACAAACCAAAAAATTGCTTCTATTACCATAATCCCATATTCCCAGGGTAACAACAGTAATACAGGATTACAAGTATAGCAACCAAAGCATCAGATTGAATAGGATGCGTAAGAGGCCAAAATGTTAAATTCTAGCATTGTATTTCTTATTTTTGCTCAAAAATTGAACAGTCTAAGATTCAATTTTTTTAGTCTTCAACAGGCCAAATACATATGATATTTAATCGTAACAACTGCACTAAGACACACAACTTAAATACATAATAAGTACATAGCAGTTGTGTAAATATCTTATCACTAGAAGGTGAACTGTAAACTGAGAAATTAGAGTCAAATTACATTATATGGCCTCCACACATTCTAATTACTTTAGAATACAGCTTTGGTAGGGTAGAAATATTTCTTAGCCAACAAATGTTAAATCTCTAGACCCACAAAACTATGGGTAGAAAACAACTAGTCACTACCTATGAACAGGTACCTTCTTGTTCTTTTGCGATATTATGTTTGTATCTGATCTCATTTTTTTTCAGAACTCTCTTATGTAATTAATAAGTCAGCCCTTCTACAAGTTAAAGATATCTTCCAAATGCTGAAAGGCAGCTGAGGGGTTAAACTCCCATATTCAAAACTATTTTTTTTTAAAAAAAAAATTTCCCTTTATTTTAAATTTAAACAAAAACATATAACATACAAACTAAAATACAATTTAACTGTGTTCCCCACCACCATATGCGGGACCTCTTGCCATAATCTGGAGACGTCTATTCAAAACTATTTTAAGCCCCTACTGAATGCAGCATAGGAAGAAGACATCATACTCAGCCTACCTTCTCTAACACTGAACTACTTTTGTCCTGGGATTTTTATTTATCATATTCATATTCACATGCCATACCTATAAACGAAAAGTTTAAAACTAAATCAGAGGTATACATATGCAATACAGATGCACATTTTAAATAAAGTAAAGCATTGGTCTAACTGGAGTGTAGGGAAAGTGTTAGGTTTTCAGGTGGAAAATTCAGGTTCCAATTCCCACAAAATCTATCTTAAGGGAGGCCTTTAGCAAGTTGCTATTTCTCAACCTAGTCTACCTTACACGATCACTAGAAAAATAAAAATATATATGCTATCACATATGCCCTCCTTGGAGCCACTACAGTACAATTATGCTGTACATTCCAAATTCTCACTCCAAAGAATACCGTCACACATGCAAATTGCTATTAATATTTAAATCACCACAGGACAGACAGTAATGTTCAAGTTGAGCAGAACTTTCCATAATGTCCCAGTTCTTTGCTTTACACTACTTACTTTATGAAGTATCTTGCCCCTTCAAAAGTATAGGCTTCTTCCCAGCCTGTCGGTAGGTCTGGGGGAAAAACAGACAGAGAATGATCACATGACTGAGAACTACTTCTTTGTACCAAGTATTCACTACAATGTTAATGTCTAAAAAGAAAGAAATATGTTCAGTTCTACATCCAACACAGGTTAAGACTCTAACATTTATAAGCAGAAGAGACAATAAGATTAGAATTGTGCAAGAAAAGCACATGGAACACAACCCTAAACTAACTTACATGTTAGTAAATGCATTTAGGACTGCCTTAAAGAAAAGTTTGTCAGTATATTGTTCATAACATGTTGCCTAATGTACTACTTCACACAGAAAGTGAAAAACTTCTTCCAGCATCAGTAATACAAGTCATAACCAGATAAGATCTCCATTTTACTCTAGATTCTACTTACAGGCGCATAACTATTGTTTAAGTCATAAGACATCTGAACAAATGTCTGTCTGGGAAAAGACTACACTTTGTTTTAAGTCACATATATCTAAAAGTATGACCAGTTAAGAATAACAACAGATTTGTTTGTTTTGACACCATTATTAACTACCCTGTTTCCCCGAAAATAAGACAGGGTCTTATGTTAATTTTTGCTAAAAAAAAATGCATTAGGGCTTATTTTCGAGGGATGTTTTATTTTTTTCATGTACAACAATCTACATTTATTCAAATACAGTCATGTCATCTTCTGCTTGCTGCACAATGGTGGAGGGCGGGGTTTCACTTAACTGGGGTATATTTTTGGGGTAGGGCTTATAAGCATCCTGAAAAATCTTACTAGGGCTTATTTTCAGGTTAGGTCTTATTTTCGGGAAACAGGGTAGCTTCACCTTCAGGCTGTGCTCATTAGAGTTCATGGAGTAGACAATAAATAGTACAGATTTAATTTTCACTATTAGTGGTAGGGGAAGAGAGATGCAGCATTTCTTCCTTTTCAGCAACAAACACCAGACCATCTTGCTAGAAAAGATATAAAAATCAAAGTCTTCTCTCTCCTTCCAATAGGGAGAAAAAACAAATAGAAGCACCTCAGAAAAGAGGTTGGACCACTAAAATGTTTTTTTTTTAATTTGAAATTGCATTGCTTAAAATACCGTGTTTCCCCAAAAATAAGACAGGGTCTTATATTATTTTTTGCTCCAAAAAACACATTACGGATTATTTTCAGGGGATGTTTTATTTTTTTCAAGTACAACAATCTAGGTAAAGGTAAAGGTTCCCCTTGACAATTTGTCCAGTCGTGTTCGACTCTAGGGGGCGGTGCTCATCCCCGTTTCCAAGCCGTAGAGCCAGCGTTTGTCCGAAGACAATCTTCCGTGGTCACATGGCCAGTGCGACTTAGACACGGAACGCTGTTACCTTCCCACCGAGGTGGTCCCTATTTATCTACTCGCATTTGCATGCTTTCGAACCGCTAGGTTGGCGGGAGCTGGGACAAGCGACGGGCGCTCACTCCGTCACGTGGATTCGATCTTACAGCTGCAGATCTATAGACCTTACAGCACAGAGGCTTCTGCGGTTTAACCCGCAGCGCCATCACGTCCCATAACAATCTACATTTATTCAAATACAGTCATGTCAACTTCTTCTGGTTGCTGCACAATGGTGGAGGGCAGGGTTTCATTTAACTGGGGCTTATTTTTGGGGTAGGGCTTATATTAGGAGCATCCTGAAAAATCATAGTAGGGCTTATTTTCAGGTTAGGTCTTATTTTCGGGGAAACAGGGTAATAACTCAGCCTCATTTACTGTAGGGTTTTTTTTTTACATCCTACATTCCTGGTTTTGCTTTTTGTGATGCACAACACTGTGGTTTTGAACATCAGAACAGAGCTTACAACAGGTAAATTCTCTTTTGATAACTGAAAAGTTATAAGAGATACCATCTTCTGAAGAGGTATTTTACACTAATATGGTATATTTCTAGATACAATAAACTTGTGCCCTGTACACATGTGCAAAGACAATGCATTCATAAAATAAGTATTTTACCCCCAACGAACATAACAAAGACCAAATTGCAGCTGGGAAGATTACACAAGCCAGAGTAAGAGAGCTTTCCACATTTATTCCCATGTAAGAAAAATAGCAGCAGGCCTGGTTGGTGTATTGGTACAATCTGTTATCCAAATATTTTTACAAGGGTGTTCAGAATTCACCATGCCAACACTAAGAAGAAAATCCATTTGTCTGAAAACAAGCCTGCTTCATTACCTAAAATATTTTTAAAAACCAACAAAAATTATTTTTTTTACTATAGATGTTAACATGTTTTGGCACAACAGGCAAATGCACAAAGCACAGCAACAATACATATGACTGGAAAAACACAGAATACATTTAAAGTATTATTTGGTCAGAAAAAAAAATCTAAACCCAGCAGGGGGCCAGACATCATTTGAAGAAGAATGCCTTATAATGGAAAGCAGCATTCATAAGCCAAATCAATCCCAGCACATCTGCCCCTTACCCTTTCTTGTTGGACTTCCCAATTAACACAAGCATTAATTATACAAGTAACAGGGAACTCCTCTCAATTAACAAGCACTTCTGGTTCCCAACTTTGAAAAACATCTGGTTTTGATATTTCCCAAGCCATTCTCAACAAATATGATTAGGCAGCAAGACAAACAAAACACAAGTAATTCTCCTCCTAAACTGCTCCCAGGTCACAAAGAATAAATGCAACAGAGTGATGAAATATGTCAATAATAAACATACAAACATGATGAACCAGTTCTCCTAACCAATGCAACAGACTGACTTTTCTCTCTAAATGTGTTTGCACAAATGCACTGCCTTACTAAACACCCACCTACCCATGGCAATAGGAACAGGTGTGCTTTACCACCAGCTTCTTTAGATTTCCAGAATTCATTTTAAATCCTTTATCCAGCCAGCTCTTCTTTTTCCAGCTTCCCTCCTCCAAAGAAAAAAATGGTAAAGGAGACAAATTCTTGCTCCGTACAAAGTCATTATTCAAGCGCTTGCTCTCTTTTCTCCAAGCCATATCAGCTCTCCCTCTCACTTAGAAACCACCCACTCTTATATCCTGGCTGAAAAGGAAGGCTTGTAGATGAATGCACTTAGGAGCAATCTATGAATTTCTAAAAGCAGTCAGCAAACTCTGAAGATTATGGTGCTGAAAAGTGATGGGCATATTTTGCCCACTGAGAAAGCTTTAATAGTAAAAACATGTGGCTCCACAAGAATTTCTAAAAGGCCATGCACATGGTCCTGGGGCTACTTGTGGGTGAAAACAGATTTATCCATTTTAAAAATGCAACTATGATCATCAAACTTCATAACAATGGGCTGGATTCATGCTTCAGCATATTTGAAATGTACTCACTGAAATGAATTTCTGTTAACTACAAGAAACTAATTTCCCACTAATTCTAATGGGTCCACTCTAAGTATAATTAAGTTTAGAAACAAACCACAATACCTATACGAAGAAACCATGATAGGCATTCCCTCACTGTTCTGTGGTCCAGTTCTCAACATTGAATTCAGTGTTGCTCATTAAAGACAGTTCCTCTCCCACTGGCCGACCAATGTCACCGAGATTCTAAGGCAACCTGATTGAGTGACTGTCACTCGGGATGGTACCCTGTAGGATCTGTGATGAAATTTGATTTTCCATATTCATACTTGCATAATTGTTAGTATTGTTTACAAAAGCTTATTTCAACTACTGGTACAATGGATTACATCAGTGAAAGGAGAATGGGAAAACCTAATGTAGGTGATAGACCAGAAAGAAAGAAACATCTCATTAAAGCCAAGCCTAGCTATATTGAAGGTCTTTAAGCAGTTCAGAAAGCTTGCTCAGTGGGATGGATATTGGGCCACTGAAGAGATTCAAGGCAACTGTAAATGCCTCTGCAATTTAGCAATGGCTGTCAGATTTTGAATACTACTACTACTACTACTACTACTACTACTAATAATAATAATAATAATAATAATAATAATGCCAATATTTAACAGATACTTAGGTTTCTGGTTAAAACTTGTATCTCTTATATAATACCAGTCAATGTTTTTATAGTTTTGATTGATTGTGTCTGGTGTTTTTGAATCATCAACATCATCATCTTAGAACTGCAGAGCTGGAAGGGACCCTATGGATCACTGAATCCAGCCCGTGTTAAGGAGGCACAGTGGGGAATCAAACTCACAACCTCTGGCTCCATAGCCAGAGACCTAAACTGAGCTATTCAGGAGTCCTATTATTCAGCTGAATATGGAAGAAAAATAATAGGAGGCTAGCTGAAAACCTGAGGCTGGAATCTAGAAGTCCATAAGAAAAATATTAGTGTGTTTAGACAGACCAGGGAAGAAACAAAAAGGCTCAGAATTCCATTACTGGACAAATTATGTACATCTGACTAGTTCAGAAGGGTATGAACAGGAAAGGAGAGACACTGGTTAACAAGATAGTGAAGATGTCGACTCATGAATAAGGAAAAGATCTCAAACATGTGGCAATGATTACGAATGAGGCATGCAGAAGCATGAAGGGTTAGAGAATCAATAAGAAATAGTTAAGGAGTCTTCCTATATTAGGCATGAGTCACTAATGGTATAAAGGATAAATTGGAATTATAAATCAGTACAATTTAGTTAACTAGGTTGACGTGACATTATGGAAAAGGCAAAAAGAAGCCAGAGAAATAGAAGAGTTAGGTGTCAGGTCTCTCAACAGGATGGACAGAGTTTAATTACTGAAGACTGTCACAGATGCCACACATGCATTTTAAGACTCTTATGTGACACTATTACACTGTGTGACTCTGACCATCTTGGTCATGAAACAGAAGATGTACACTCTAGCAAAACTAAGTTTTGCATTCCCATTATAAATCAACTTACACTAATGCCAAATTAAATCTTATGATGAAACCATCCCTTTTCTCCACAGACTACAACCCGGACATGAAGTATTAGAAACAGCATCAAGCAAGGATTTAGGGATTAAGGGGTGTCTGTGAAGGGAAAGATGAGAGTGTCTATCAGAAAAGAGCTGAGACATTAGTTCACTTTGACAATACAGTGTAGGCTCACTGGAAGAAAGACACCGGCTGAGATCCTGCTCAAGTTAACATAACATAAAGTTATGCCTGAGGAAGTGCGCTAGCCCTTAACAACCAACTATGCAGTTCACATTGTGGTTGCACAATCAGTTATGTTGTTCATGTTCAGAATGTTGTACATGACACCTGCAGAAGTGCTTTGTGGATATCATTCCCATCTTGCTGTGATTTTTTTCTATCACTACCGCTTACGTTATGCACATGTAGTTGTACAAAAGGATTTCTGCCAATGTTTACAAAATGAAGAGCCAGTGAATGAATAGGATAGGCGTTAACTTCCCCAAAGGAGAAATCAGGTGTCAGTAGAAGGGGAACTGAGAGGTCAAGCAGTATCAAATGTTGGTGTGTATGCCTAGAAAAGACCTGGGGGTTCGGGTGGCTGATTTAAAAGATGGTGCAAAAATACTGAAATGACAGCATTCTGTGAAGGAACTCTTAAATAGTGAGTAACAGGCCAAGTGTGGATAACAGGGGGCTGACAGAGAAATGCACACAACCTGAAAAGTGTCCCAGGGCTGCTTCTATAATACTGCAAAAGATTTTCTCAGGGTGTACCTCTCAGGACAGAAGAAAAACGTCTGGGATTCTCTGAGAATCAGAGTACAAACTAGCAAGCAGGAAAACACTCTAAGCATAGGATCAGCTGGCCAGCAGCTGAGAAATCGGTAGTTTAAAGGAAAGCCAGGAAGATGAATGAAAGAAGGGGATGATAAGAAGATGTTTCAACTGATGGTGTGTGAGAAAGGAGTGGGCTGGCTCATGATTCGAGTAGATAGAAAGGAAAGCAAGGAGTGAGGGTAGAGATGTATAAATGAGAGAGGAAAACAATACCTTTCAGTGAATGATGGGTCAGCAGAAGCACTGAGAGAAAATATTGGATTAAAAGGGGTGAGGGGTGGGGTGAGGAAGGATTTTTTGCAGCAGGAGTGGGTCAATGCCAGGCTTGAGGCCCAAATAAGAGAGTGAAGTAAAAGAGAATTGTCTTGAAATAGAGGCAGTGTGGCTGAGTGAGGGGAACACATGCATTAAGTAGATAGAATTGTGGAAGATCAAATGACTAGTTAGTTCATTTAAAGTATCAAGCAAGAAAACAGAACAGCAGAACCCAGGAGATAAACATGGGGAAGGGGGTGTCAGTGCGAAATAAGGCATACCACCCTCCAGCCCCCAAAAGGAGATCACAGACCAAAGTTTTTGCAACAGGGGTCTCCATTCCAATGAAGAGGAAAACATCAAATCAAACGGGTTGCTCAATGAAGGACAGAGACGAGCCAAGCGGTATGGCAGGGTTGGGGAGGGGGGGGCAGCAGAAAACAAGAAAAATAAAGTAAAGGGGACCCGAAAAGAGCCTTAAGCACAGCGAGAAGAAACTGGCAGGGAGACTCGGCAGAGGGGTCAAGGCTGGAGTTTGGAGGTCCAAGTGGCCAAGAGTGAGATATTCAGAGGCAGGCTTTTGGGGGGGGGGGTGCCGAATAATGCCAATATTAAGGAGTACCAAGGAAAGTTCCCCCCAAAATGAAGGGATGGCGGGAGTTAAGGGTTTAATCTTGTGTGTTGGAACATGGGTGGTGGGTTGTTGTTGTTTTTTGGCCACAGGGGAGAATGAAAGCGAGGCAGGAAACGGAGGGGGGGAGAGGGAGATCGAGGGGAACCCACCCCTCCACCCTGTCCTCGTTTTACCCCCAATCCCAAGTCACCGGTGTGTGTGCGTGTGTGTTTTTTTCTCTCTCTCTCTCTCCCCCCCCCCCCCGGGGGATCCAGGAAAGCAGGCGAAGAGGAGGAGAAGCGTCCCTTTCCCGGGCTCCCCTCCTTTCTTTACCTGGGCTGCGGCGGTGCCCGGTGATCACAGCCTCTCCCGTCAGCGGGTGCAGCCAAGTCGTGCTCTTCGCTTCCTCGCTGCGGGGGGTGGGGGGGAAACAAGGCGAGAAGAGGCGCCCAGTCAGAGAGAGGGGACGACGGACGACAGACAGACAGACAGCCTCCCTCCCACCCTCCCTCCGTCCTTCCGTCCCCGACCGGACCGGACCCTAAACATTTCCCCCCCCCCCCACCTCAGAATGAAGCCCACTCGCCTCAGCGCCACCGCAGGCAGCGTCCAGAGGTCCCCACCCCAGGCAGGCAGGCAGGCGAGGAGGGGAGAGGACCGCCGCCGCTTTCCTCCCCTCAGGGTCTTGCCCTGCCTCGCTCTCCCTCACAAAAACCCCTCCACCCTCGTCGTCCCCGTCGGTCGCTCACTTGATAAAGAAGATGCGGCCGCCGCGGCTGACGCCGTAGCTCCAGCTGGCGGGCAGCGAGCGCAGCCGCTCCGCGCTCAGATCCGCCGCCATGTCCGAGCGCAGCCCGGGCGAGGAAGCGCCGCGCGCGCTCCCGCGAGGAGGGGAGGGGAGGGGAGGGGGGGAGAGAGAGAGAGAGAGAGAGAAAGCGCGTCGCCGTCAACCCAAGCGGGAGCGAGGAAGCGAAACCCCTCCCCCTTCTCTCTCTCTCTCTCTCTCTCTCTCTCTCCACCACAGCACCTGGACAGGGGAAAAAAGCGCGAAGGCGGAGAAGGAGTGGGAAGGGGCGGGGTGGTGGAGGAGGAGGAGGAGGAGGAGCAGCAGGAACGGACGCCCCGCCCACAGAACGGCGCCACCTCCAACCAGCGCCACGGTTTGCAAGCTGGCCCCGCCTCCTCGCCATCCCCGCTTCCCAACCCCTCTTCTCCCTCCACTTCCAACTTCTGCCCCGGGAGAACGCGCGCTCCGAGGCCCCGCCCCCTGAGCTCTCCAAAGGGAAAGGGAAAAAACACAGGTAGGCGCCTCCTATCGGTAGGAAGCGGGAGCGCGTTCTTTTTTAGCCTTGCTTAAAAACTCTTGGGGAGGGAAGGGGAAAGGGAGCGAGTGGAGTTTGACGTCTTTCGTTTGTTAATTTAAAAAAAAAAAAACGGCGATCGTTACTATTTTTCCGTTCCCGCTGGCTGGAAAAAAAAATTGCATATACGTACGGACGCATGCATGCATGCACAGCCTCTCTGTGTTTTTTTTCTTCTCTTTATCTTTTTTTACATGCACGCGCATTGGCGCTAGTCAATGGCCCGTGGAAAAAAAAACGTGGGCATGAATTGAACGTTACGTATTAGATGAGGTCTGCCCGCTTCCTTCGGGGCGTCGTTGCAATCAATGGGGGGGCAACGGTAGGAAAGGCTCGTGAAGTCTAAAGTCCAGGCACAGTCGGGGCGGAGAAGCGGGGGCGGGCAGGTGAGAAGTGAACCCGGTTGAACTCGGTGTGGTTGTATGTTTGCAGCATCAGATTCCGAAGGCGGAAGTATTTGCCGTGCAACGGCATGCTTGTGCTTTTTGCAGACGCCTGTGAGGCAAAAGAGAGATGGGTATGTATGTAGTCGAGGCACACAATCCGATCCACAGAGCGTTGGGGCACCCGGCTTTGCAAGGCCAACCCCGTGCATGCTTACTCTGAAGCAAGTCCTCGGTGGTCCGTGAAGCTTGTTTACAAGAAAATATGCAGAGATCTGCGGCTTTTTTAAAAAAAAGCTCTCTTCCCATTCAGGTGAGGTCTGAATCAGATCAGAGGTTCGCCCGAGGTAGGCAACATGGTGCCCTCCAGATGTTTTATACTATAATGCCGTTTAGTCCTGGCTCATCCTAGTCCCAGTTTGGACGTCAGATGGATTTTAACCTGAGTTTTTTCCATGAGTCCCGATGGCCTTTTGTTCCAAGCAGGAGATCAGAATCATGTCACACCTGGCCTACCCATCTGCCTTCCCCCCCCCTTCCCGGCTGAGACAGAAGGCTAGGGTTCCAGATGTGTTGGTGCAAGAAAATGATCAAAATTGATAATAACAGCCTTTCCCATTACAGCTGATGCCACCAAGTCCAGGTCTGCCTTATCAGAAGCCATTTGACTTACCCATAAGGGTTCTTCTTAGGGATGGGACATTACAGAGGAAGCCCAGTGGTCCTGGGCCAGAACATAACTTGGAAAGGGGCCTTACTGGGACCATGAATTTCCTTGGACTACTCAAGGAAGAAGAGGACTGCATGAGAGTAGCTTTGGGGGCATTTGCTGCTCCTCCCTGAGACAGTAAAATACCTTGGCTTAGCCTCGAAAGATCCACATGGGAAGGGTGCAGAACCTTTGGTCCTTCAGAGTTTTGGACTTTCCTTTTGGACTTCAACTCCCATCAGCTCCACCCAGTATCAGTAGTAAAGGTTTATTGGAGCTGAAGTCCAAAACCTCTGTCATCCCCTACATCAAAGTGTTTTTCAAAACTTAATTACTTCTTCCATGAGGCACTGCCTTGCATGCAAAGGTATTTTAAAAACATTAACAGTTCACAGTTCTAATACACAGTGCTTTTATCCTTGCATTTTATAGTTTCTATATTATTTACAGATTGACTGTTTTTTACGGCCACTTTTTTATGTTGCATAAGGCTGCAGGATATGTTGCAGGTAGTGAAAGTAATGCCATTCAAATGCTATTGCATGCAGATTTTTAAAGCAATTAAAATTCAACTGTGTTACTTATTTTAGAGACATGGGAAAGTAAAGAGTTGTGATAGTAACTGACTGCTTTTGGGATCCTTAGGACTAAAATTACAGCTACAGTGGTACCTCGACTTATGAACGTCTCCACTTGCGAACGATTCGAGTTACGAACGGCTCCGTTCACAAAAAGTTGCTTCGACTTGCGAACGGAGCCTCGACTTACGAACCAAAAAAAAGAAAGAAAAAAAACTTTCCTGCCCTTTTTTTGACCTAAGTTCATCTTAGGTCAAAAGAAGAAGAAAAAAATTCACCCCCTAGTGGTAGATACGGATTAACCGGCTTTGCATTAGTTCCTATGGGAACTAATGCTTCGACTTAAGAACAGTGCCTCGACTTAAGAACGAAAAACAGCCGGTACGGATTAAATGGTTTTCAATGCATTCCTATGGAAAAGTTTGCCTCGACTTACGAACTTTTCGACGTACGAATGCCGTTCCAATACGGATTAAGTTCATAAATCGAGGTACCACTGTAGTTACTTTCAGAGTCAGTTTCCCAGTTTTGGCATTAGTACAGCTAATGCTTCAGGCAACTGGTCTGAAAGGAGAAGCTGAAAAAAAGAATAATGACCTGTCTTATTTCTCATCTATGTGTATGTGTGGATGCAGAAGTGGCCTCTTTGCACTCTGTCTTAAGTCTAGTCAGTTTCAGTGTCAGCTTATGTCCATTATGGTTAGCAGGGCAAAACACATAGCAGCCAATGGTGGGCACTGGGCAGAGCCATTGATAATAACTTGCTGCTACAGGTTGGTGTTCTCTTTTTCTGCCCTGTACACAGTCACACACAGCATGATGGCATTGGCAGTTCAGCAGGATGGAAGCACAGTCAAGGTCCTGATCTTCTGCCTTTACTAAATATGCAGCCACGTGTGAGCTTGCTGGCCGTAGCCTGAACCAGTCGTGTAGCAACATCCCATTTGTCCTAAGGGATCAGCTGCTACTGGTCAGATTGAGCACTTACCAGACTGATTCCATCTGTTCAGTGCAAAGAGAGAGAGAGAGAGAGCGCTAACAAGACCTCAAAAATTCCCAGAAAATGAATAATTGCAGAGGTCAAGTAACAGATCATGTGAAAGAGAGAGAGTCTTGCAAATATATATAAGAAGATGCACATTTTGGCAGTGAATAACAAGGCACTGATGAGTCCATTGTTGGTGGGAAAGCAATACATGAGCCATGTCACATTTCAGCCACAACCTACATGGCATTCTGCACAGTCATTGTAGCTCTCTTGTGCTCTCTCGCTCTCTCTCTAGCTCAGCAGGTCTAGGCGTGTTCCTTACCTAGATGGGAACCCTGCCTAGGAACTTGCTATATGCTACTCTTTCTGTCTGTACCTTTGCAAAAGTCTGGAAATAAATATCAGCAAAGGAACATAATTCCTATTGCTTTTTTTTTTTTTGGCTGTGCAAACAGGTGGCCCAATGCCTCTATTCAGACAAGAGGGCATTAACTTTTTCTTCTAAACAGCCATGCAAACCCCAACTATCCAGGTTGCTCTAAGGTTATCAAAGCTGTTCCATGGCTCTCACCTCACAACCAAACCCCCATTACTCCTCTTGGTTGGCCATGAGCTTCCCTCTCCATCTTGCCTCCCCCGCATATTCTCCCCCCACAACACAATGACCATGAGGGCCCCCAAGGTAGCTGGGGGGAAGGTGCTGCTCATCTTTCTTTGGCATTGAAGGCATGCGTCAAAACCTTCATTGATCTGGGATGTCAGTTCTGGCCTTTCATGCAGAGACATCTATTCACTGTGTGCACGGGTGAGCAATGTTGGACTATAGCCACCCATTCTCAACAGACACCCCCTGGCGATGATGGGAGTTGTCATCCATGAGATGTGGTGGCCACCAACCTGGGGGAGACTGCCCTAGCTGTTAAACCACAGGTAGAGCAGACCCCTCTGTTCCAAAATTGCATTCATCCAAGGACCAGTTTTCATCCTGCCTTTGCCCGACCCTAGTTGGCAGCCCAGGGGCATACATAGCACTGCGGCACCCCTTTAAAATCAGACAGACAGAGACCCTCCTTCAGAATCTTTGGATTTTCCTACTATACTCACACCCACTCTCCCTCCCCACCTCCTTCTGTGCCTGTGACATCTGTTCCATCTCCAAACCAATCACCCCTCATTATCGTAATCTCCTCAACCTTGCCTCCCTCTGGCTCTGGAACCTGAATCCCCCCCCCCCCCCGTTGCATTTGGGCTACTCTCCCTCCCTGGGCCTAACTAGCCAGAACTCTCATTTTATTAACTCTCCTTGTAAGATCATTGCATTTGCACACAAGGGAGGAACTGGAACTGCTTAGTCCCAGGGCAGCAGGGAAGTTGACAGTGAGTGCTCACCTACTGCAATTCTATGCATGACTACGCAGGAATAAGGTCCATTGATCTCCGTGGTGCTTATTCGTGGGTAAGTCTGGCAGATACGTACTCTTAGAAGGGCTGTCTCTCTCCCCTCTCCTGCAGCTGCCCCTCTCCCCCACTCTTTTTTATTTTTAGAGACTGGCCTTTTCAGACTACAATTATGCAGTCAGTTTGGAGTAAAATGTATTTGAAATGTACTGGCAAAACAATTACACCGAGGGTCAGGTGTCCTAGTGAAACATGAGCATCCTTAGTCGGGTTTTTTTTCCGTTGGGAAACCATCGTTGAAGGAAAGAGGATACTTGGTCATTATGGAGTTCTATGTGCTATGAGTCTCTTCCACAACCCTAAACTGACCTGCTGCCTTCCAGTGGGGTGGAGAATACTGCCCCATTGCCGGAGTTCAAATGACATGCAAACGCCAGTCCCCTTTGTTTTTATATGAGAAATGGGACAGATGTTGCCGTATTTTCCTTTGCCTTAGCTAGGAAAATGTCTAGGGCTAACTTTGATGGGGAAGGAAATGGAGTGAAAATGGTCTTGTCTCCTGAATTCAAAGCATATTTTGAAACAATTGCTCCAAAAGATGTGTTGGGCTACAATTTTACTCCATTTCCTGACTAGGAGAGCAATGCAAATAATCGTCTCTGTTAGTTCAGCTAGAAAGAAGGTTGACAGAAGCTGCAAGAAAACAGTACGGAAAGAACTCCAGGTTGTCTCTGCACTCCAGTGCAGAGCTTAGAAAAGTATACCTGTTTGGACTCCAGCTCCCATAATGCTGCAGCCAAAATTCTCATGGCCATGCTGCCTGGGGCTTTCTGGTAGTTGTAGTCAAGAGAAGCATCCTTGTCCAAGGTCACCCCTGTCAATCCCCTCTTCACCCCATTTGTAGTTATCATTAGTTACTTTTTCAAACAGGTGGAAGAAGACTGGAAATCCACTCTATACCTTTGAAGCAAACAAGCAAATCGTAGTCCCACATCATACCGAAATCAAAGTTTTGTGCTTGCCTCTGAGTAGACCTAGAAATATCTGTATGCATTAAGAAATATTTGCATCTGAATACAGCTTAGTTGTCAAGTTTAAACAGTTTGTTTTCAAAAGGTAGCTAATTGATACTTTAAAGAGCATTATCACAGAAAGCATCTTGGAACAGCTAAGAGACTGATAAGACTTGGAAAATAAAGCATCAACAGCTTATTAAAAGAAGCTTGGACTCTACCAGTGGAAAAGCAAGAACTCTAGTGCTGAGGAAACTGCAAAGAAACTCCACCCACACGAGTTCACACAGCAGGTAAAACAGGTTGGGCAGATGACTCTCCAGATGCAGAATAAGAATGTTAATTTAATCTGGAACAGGAAAGGAAACTTGTCATGGTGGTACAAATGAAAATGTACATCTTCTCCATCCACTCGTTTTTGCAATTGCTTACAACATCTGTCCTGCCATAGGGTTCTCACATGCCACCAAAATTCATCACTGTAACATTAAAATGACCAGCCTTATCGCTAGCCGGAGTGGAACGGTTACCACAAGTAGCAGATGCTAAATGTGGGAAGCAACAATAAGATGTTTAAGGGGGCAATTAGTGGTGCGTATTCCCTTGAAGTTTGCCAGGTCAGCACTGTCTCATTCCCTTAGATCAATGCTTCCTAACCTTGATTTCCCAGATGTTCTTGGACTACAGCTCCCAGAAATCCTGGCCAGCACAGCTAATGGTGAAGGCTTCTGAGAGTTTTAGTCCAAGAACATCTGGGGACTCAAGGTTGGTCACCACTGCCTTAGATGTCAGAATCTGCACTTGAGCAGTGGGACTGGGTCCTGGTGATGTCACTGAGCAGGAGCTTGAGTAACCATTGCAAAACATGGATGTTCTGCACCACCTCCTAAATAAACGCTATGTACAACATAAAGATACAAAGCATGGCCCGTGTACGGATAGCTTTGTGGTGAGCCATTGAGTCCTGGGACCATTCAGGAGTGGGAAGCATGGGTGCCCAAGCTTTAAAACCACCTGACATTAACAAAAGCCAAACTTTCTCTCCTACTAGTACCGTTTGCCTAGAGATGTCATGGTCATTTCCACAGTGGAAGTGTGATTAAATTCCTAGTCTGGCTGGCTTTTATACGTGGGTGGAGTAGCAAAGTGTCTTAGGCTAGGCCTGCCAGCCAAACAAAACAACCAACATCATTGGGAATAAAAACAGTGTGAAACCAGGACCTGAATATCCAATTCTTTTTCTTCTTTCTTTCACTCTGCGAATTGCAGCTGGTGTATTTTCTGCTGCTGAGAGAATTTTAAGGGAATCCTGTGCAAACAGCAGAAGTGAAGTTGCTTTCCAGGACAGAAAAGTCACACATAATTATATCACACCAGGAGTTCTGGTTTGGCTCAGACAGCACAAGTGTACCATATTTAATGCAACTGGGAGTTGGGATGTTGTTAATTAGCATAGGTAAGAATTGTCGCTGTTGAATGGAGGAATCAACAGGCGATTTCCAACCATAGTTGTATATGTGGAATCATTCCTCTGTTGCTTTCTGGAAAAGGCATGTTTTCTCTATTATTTATTTATTACTTATTTATTTATTGGATTTATGCTCTGCCTATCTAGTGGTAAGTCACTACTTTGGGTGGCTACAAAAAAGTAACATAAATGTACAAAAAAAAAATTAAAACAAACACAAAAAACAAGAGCTATTATCCGACTTGTTGGTGGCATCCTTGTAAACTACCAGGATCCTGATCCTGTGTGGTACAGTAGTTAGAGTGGTGGGTGGTGACTTGAGAGACACAGGCTTAAATTCCCATTGGATACACTGGGTGTTCTGGAAACAGTCACTCTTCAGGCATTTAGGGGAGAGTTCACCTGAAGGCAAGAGGAGAGGAAGCAGAGTACTCTCATCCTTGCCTTCTTTCCATGATGAGCCTCCACTATTTGTCCAGCCTTTCCACACCATCGAAGCCATGCAAAATCAGTGTTTCGAACTGCATGGAAAGCAGAGACATCTCACAGATAAGCAGGAAGATCAACCCCCAAATCGGGGGTTGGATGTCTTCTTACCTCTGCTCACAAGCCACCTATGGTGAAGAGGCCACATGTGTATAGAATCTTACCTTCTTAGGTTATTGCTCCTCACATGAAGAGTGAGCACTAGCCTGTTCCCTCCAGTGGTTCCCAGGCTTGAGTCCCCAGGTGTTCTTGGACTACAACTCCCAGAAATCCTGGCCAGCACAGCTAGTGGTGAAGGCTTCTGGGATTTTAGTCCATCTGGGGACCCAAGGTTAGGAACCACTGCTCTACTCATTCAGGTTCACCTTACCATGAATGGTAGAACAGGGCTTCTCTCTCAAGTCTGAACAACTTCATTGGGTTGTTATGTTGGGGATAAAGTGAGAGGTGACACCTTAAGTTCATTAGAGAGAGTGCAAGAGAGTGAGAGTGTAAATGGATAAATTATAATAAGAAATGATCATTTTCACTGTATGGAACATCTGTTCCTATTTGAATGCCAACAGGTATTAAGCAATTGAGGTTTTTGTGCAATTTTACAAAATCAAATTCTGGATGGGCATGTTCTCTTTATTACATTGAAGATGATCTTATAATATTCCCAAAGGGTGGGGTGGGGTGGGGTCTCTCCTGTGGCATATCAGGAAATTCCAAGGAGTTGCAAGGCTGAGATTTCTATAAAAATCGTTGTTTCTCAGCTTAAGCAAATTTCTGCGATAAATACTGCTGGAATGTAGGATTTCTCAAGAAAAAAACTGTGCTTGTTTTTCATTTAATCAACTGGAATTAAATTTTGGTGTTTATTTCAAATTGTGCATTGATTCTTTTTGTCAAAAGAGACCTGGATGGTGGTAAAGGGGAGATAGAGAGACATTAGAATGCCCCAATAATCAAAGCCAAAAAGATGTATATCGGGGTGCAAAGCCAAAAGATTTATATTGCTCACTCTTTGAACACCTGTTCCTTTGGCTGAACAGGTGTTCATTGTTTCCCTGCCTCTCCTTCTCCCGTGGGTGCCCACTCAGAGACAGTGTCCCAACTTCCCTGCTTCGCCTCCTCCAGGTGTTGCATCCAAGTGGACACCCACTGGAGGAGGCGGGGCTGGGAAGCGCTCAACACCTGTTCAGCCGAAGGGTGAACTAGCACAAACCACTGGTTTGGCGGTTCATGCCCATCTCATATACTATATTGAAAAAGAAAACAAACACGGAAAGTTTTGCTTGGTTTGGAATGATACATTTGAAAGCAGAGCTTGGCAGCATATCAAAATCTTTACTGGGACTCTTTAAGTTCTACTCCTTGGAGTCTGGTGCAAATGATACACGTTTAAAATTAAGGATGTTTGAGCCCTGGAATTTCTTTTTTGAGAACCGGAACTGAATAGAGCTCAAAGTCTTTTCATGCAAAAATAATAATGAACACTTATTCACACAGTTCTGTCCTCCAAAAGGAGAGAAAGGTGAAGCATGTTAGGAGGAAGTTTGAGGGCTGCGCTGCTGCTATTGCTTCCCAACATTTGCCTCCTGAGACATTTGCCGCACTCTGCTTAATGGCACAGATGGACCCACACACATTCTTTTGCACACAACCTTCTCCCTGAGCTAGAACATAGGTTTTTGTGTGTCTATACACATTCCCTGAGTGAGAAGAATAAGGCATTCTTAGAACATCCAAAGGAACACCAGAGAGGATGTTCAGCTGAAGCACATACCTGAACACCTCCATTTACACAAAGAGAAATACTGGGTTTACCAAGTTTTCTCCCTTACGTTCCTCTAAAGCAATGGAAGTCCCACCTGGATTAATTACTAACTCCAGATGTGCCTTAGAATTTTTCTTCCTGTTTTTCCAACTGCTTTTAAAGCTCCACCAGAAGCTGTGTTTTGGTTTCGGAAAATAACAGCCAAACTTAGTACAAAAAGTTCAGTAGCAACTCTTCACATTTGTTTACAAGGATTTTGCAGATGATTTGGTTTCGTCACAGCTGCGATTATAAGAAAGGAAAGTTAGTAGGGATTTGGATAAGGTCTCCAAATCAGGATGATTTTTCTTTCCTTAGTGGCACGGGTACAAGGAAGAAATTGTTAACTTTGTCCAAAAGCAGCAATCAGCCAGGCCTCTTCAATATGAAATAACCGGCAGTGCCTTAATTAAAAGGAATTGGACAAAGTCAGCTATATACTTAAGCCTCTACACATGCGATGGAGACTGGGTGTGCCCATGTACAAAAGAAACTAATAACAACAATTTATGAGTGCATGTAATCACTTAATGAAGGGAGTGTCTCTGCACTATTGGATTTGACCTTCCTGCCGCGCTGGTCTCTTGATCCTGGCAGCACTTGGGACTGCCTGGTTATTTGTACTTAATTCCTGTTTCTTAAGTAACAGTGGTATAGTAAAGGAGCTTTCCTTACATGCACTGATTCCAGCTTGTTCCTTCTCCCTTTCTTTCACATGGGGACGGAAGATCACAGGATTTACTACCATTTCTATTCTGTTAACTAACAGCAACATCTGTGAGCAGCATTACCACAATGGTCATTGTGGACTTGGAACTCTGTGCGGATTGTGCCTTGCCTCCTGGACCTTGCAAGGAGACACTGCAGTTGAACAAGCAACTCTTGTGTTCTAATTCTCATTGTGCATTAGTGTTAAAATGCCTGGGAAGTTCCATATATATATATATATATATATATATACACACACACACACACACACACCTCTGTCATGAAGCTCACTAGGTGACCACAAGCCAGTCACACTTTTATAGCCCTACCTCACCGGGTTGTTCTGAGGATCAAATTGGAAGGAGGAGAGCCATGTATAACTTTCTTGAGCAAAGGAGGGGCGTGAATGTAACAGAGAAATAAACTGGACAAACAGAATTGATGTTCCTATTTTAGTGTGACTAACTGTAATCTAGAGGTAAAAACAACAGCTGGCTGGATAGCTCAGTGAGTTGGGTATCTGGCTGCAGAGCCAGAGGTTGGGAGTTTGATTCCCCACTGTGCATCCCAGAAGAGCCAGCCTGTGTGGCCTTGGGCAAGCTGCACAGTCCCAGGATGCCCCCAGAAGAAGGGAATGGTCAACCACTCCTCTGTACTCACTACCTAGAAATGCCTGAAAAGGGCTGCAGTAGAATGAACTTGACAGAACATTATGGTGATTACTATTATTAAAAACAGCAACAGCCTCCCCCAATCTGGTACCTCCTAAAGCTTTTTAAACTAGAGCTCCCAGAATCCACCCCAGCCAGCTTGGGGATGCTGGGAGGCATAGTTCAAACAAGGGGCTTTCCTATCTCTGTACCTTCCAGATGTATTAGCCAGAAATTCCCTGTACCTACTGTACACCCTTCTATTTTTCTCTAATTACAACATACAACAGTGACCCTCCCTGCTGGCAAGGCCAATAGGAAATACCTGAATATGGGCACACAGGGACTTTCTGTAAAACTCATACCCTTCTTGGGAAGCACAGTGAGCGAATCAATTCTTATTGAGTTCACCTAAATGCACTTAATGCAGCAATTAAGTAGCTCTGTCCAAGGTTGTCTTTACTTCGATATATTAAATGGCTCCAAACAATTTGTCACTCCCTTGGAGCTTCTTTGACGGTACGCATTAGTCAGGTCAGGCATTCTTGGTTTGTTTACTGTCAGGTGGCAATGGCATTTGCTATGCCTGCATTTTGCAAACATATAGTTCCTCTTCCATATAAGGCAAAGGAAGCTCTGCTGTAAAGACCCATGTTTTGATTAGCATCGTGTTCAGCCTTGTTGGTTGTTCCATATCCCACATAGCATCTGCACACAGAGGTTTTCCTAAAATGATCTTATCACAAGGCTCTCACTTGAAAATATTCCAGAGGTTCAGATGTGCCAGATGGAAACTGGTCTATGAAACACAGAGTTGTAAGGCTGTCTTGTGAGCTAAGAGATTGCTGAATCAGTGTGTATGCATCACGTGTCACTGAGTCAATTCCAATTTACTGTGACTCTAGAAGGGTCCCACATCTCTGAGATATTAAGGGTTGGTTTTAACCACCCCTATGAATTTTGAGCTGGACCTTGAATCCAGGTCTCCTGAGCCCAAGACTCCATCCACTGCAGTAGATTAGGGTTCACTCTTGGGACTTCTAGCAGATGGGGTGTGACTGCAATACTTAGAAATGTTACTGCAAATTGGTGGGGGATTTTGAAACTAGCAGCTGTTGGGTAGATTAGGAAGTCTGAAGCCACTGTACTGCCTAAGGAGAATTTTGAGAAGCACTTTGACAAGCGCTTTGACAGTCTGTGGTCTTGTGCCGCTAGACAAAACTTAAAGGATCCCTGGCTACAATATAAATGGGAAGCTTTCAGCTCCCTACCACCTATCAACCTCTGTGAAATACAAGAGAAGGATATATGTGAAGCAATGAAGAAGACAGAAAACTGGAAATCCCCCAGAGTCATGGGATTTATAACTTGCGTTAGACAACACTAACTTCAACACACTCACACCTGTCTAAGTTTTTAATGAAGCCTTTAGCAATCCAGATTTTATTCCAGAATTCTTCATACAAAGAATAGTCCATTTTCTTTATGATCCATGAAATAACAGACATGAAACCTATTTACCCAAAGCGTACACACTGTTTATATCAATTATTTCCACCAAATGTATAGGGTTTTTTTTAATGCCATTGAGAAGAAATTCACCACTAGTATTGGGTTTTTACACCGCCCTAAGTCAGGGCCAACAACTTTTATGGGCCCAGGGGATCCATGGACTGCCCCAGAATGAAAAGTATCCATGTAGAAGTAGCTTGAAGAAGTAGCTTCCAGTTTTGAAAAATTGGTCATTCTTGAGTATTAAACTGTGCACGGCCCCCTGCAACTTACTTATAAGTTGAAACATAGCTTGTTGAGGCTTCTAGGAGAGCGTTATCCAGCTGTTATTCATTTACTTGGGACTGGTGATTTATCATGGGTTGGGGAGTCTGGGGGCTAAGGGTGCAGAAATGGCCTTGGGAGCTTGTATGGAGTCCTGAGGCTCAGGGCTGAAAGCTGATGGGAGTTGTTTCCTGATTGCTTAGGCTGGGTTAGAAAATTACAGAAGTAATTACACACCTTACACACTTCTTGACTTCCTAATGGGAGGAACCAATGGAACTAATGTAGCTTTACAAGACTTTTCTCAGGTTTTGTTTGGATGATCTGGGCTTGGTGAGACACTGCTTTTAAAACCCAAGTTCAAAGTTGACATTGCTCCTGGCACGTTGTCTTCTTTTTAAAATGTGCTTGTTTTTATGATAACACCCAGGTTACTGTTACATGGTTTGATGTGCTCTGATCTGAAGCTAGCTATGATTTCTTTTCAGCTCTGTAAGTGTTGCTGAAATGGCTAGGACAGCATTTCAAGCACCGGGATGGCTTACGGTGACACTTTCTGGGTGTTAAGTCTTTTCAGGCACTCTCCGTTGGTTCCTTCTGCTGGGATGGATCTGTCACCCAACTGGGGGAATTCTGCCATTCTTCCTTTGACTCTCTTGGATGCAAACAGAAAAGGATCCTTCTGCTGGGCTGGTGCTCCAGAAAAATGTCATCTTGTGACATTGAACAAAAAGGAGATTGGGGACAAGGGAGGAGCACAAAAATAGTTTGAAGAGCAGAATTCTAACTGGCAAAGATGGGATCAGGCCTAGGTCACTGGAAGCCAAGCCTCTCTCAGCCTATTGATCTTAGAAATTAGTACTACCTGCCTGAGTTTGTACTGCTATTGTGGCTGCATTTCTAGCGTGGAGGAAGTTGCCTTGCCTAATTTGGGTGTTCCCTTGCCCTACCCATTCTTCACCCCTTTGGGGGTCTCTCCTGCAAGTAAGTCTTCACCAGCAGATTAATTTCACCAGCAGATTCTATTTGGTACTGGTTAGGCCTCGTCTAGGCAAGAGTACTGTGCCCAATTCTGGACACCATACTTTAAGAAGGATGCAACAAACTAGAGCAAGTTCAGAGGAGGGCAACAAGGATGATCAGGGAACTATGAGGAAAGACTGAAAGAACTGGGCATGTTTAGTCTTGAGGGGGGGAAAAGACTGAGGTGAGATATGATAGCACTTTTCAAATACTTGAAAGGTAGTCATACTGAGCAGGGCCAGGATCTGTTCTCAGTCATCCCAGAGTGCAGGACACACAATAATGGGCTGAAACTATAGGGAGCCAGATTTAGGTTGAATATCAGGAAAAACTTCCTAACTGTAAGAGCAATACAACAATCAAACCAATTACCTCAGGAGGTGGTGAGCACTCCAATGCTGGAGGCGTTCAAGAGAAAAGTGGACAGCCATGTGTCAGATCTACTTTGACTTGGATTCCTGCATTGAGCAGGGGGTTGGATTTGATGGCCTTATAGGCTCTTTCCAATTCCATTTTTCTATGATTCTGTGATTCCTCTGTCTGCAGATTTCTGAGATCAGTCAGCAAAAGAGGGTTCTGCAAGCAGAGAAGAATTTCAGTGGGAAGAAAAGGATTGTGCCTGATTGTAACCCCTACCATCGTTGACTTAGGACGGCACTAGGTGTCTTATTTTAAATGTATACATTTTTTTTAAAAAAAAAAATCCATTTCTGTTATACAAATGGAATTGCTATGCATTCATTTCAGGTTGAATTTTTTGCTAGGAGAAGGAGGAAAAGAAGAAATAAACGTTATAAAATATCAAATATAGATGCACAGGGCAGAGCTTGGAAATTACTATTTATAATTAGTGACTGAAACCCTATTACACAGTTTCATGTGTGCAACACAAAGCTGCAGCAATGTTAGGAGAAAGTGCACCAGTGCCCAAGTGCTATTCACAGAGCACTTCCTTGTGCATGATATGCAAGAGACGAAACAGGAGTTATGGGGTTGATTGTTCAATCTAATTGCGCAGTCTGGACTGCCTGAGTGTAAAGCCTTGCAGGCTTGTGTTAGCATAACTTTATGTTATGCAAAGATAAACAAGATTTCAGCCAATGAGTTATTTGATTTATTTCTTTATGCAATAACTATCCATAACTTAGTTAATTGATTATTGTAACACAAGGAGGAAGAATTTTTCTTCTTTTGTGATGTAATTGTTTTAGTTATTTCTATTGCTATTGGATGTGTAGCCTTACTATTTAGGGGTGTGTTTTGTCCAACAGGTCAGGAATTGCAGCCCTCCTATGTATTTTTAAAAGTATCTAAAAATAGCAATCTCATTATTTCTGAATTATTAGAAAGCAATTAGGACGTTCCTTTTGAAAACCTGCAGATACAACGCTAACTAACTGCATTGCTGCAGCTTTGCATTGAACACATGAAGCTGTGCAATAGGATTTCAGCCACTATTTGTAAATAGAAATTTGACACTGCAACTGTTAAATAGTTGATTTCAAAAGTAGCTGTCCAAGCTCTGTAAGGATATAGATATAGGGCACCCAGAGTATAGGTTTCAGGCCATATGTAAATTTCTGAAGCTCCATTCTCCCTACTCCATTTGACACAAATCTTGGAACTGCGTGAAACAAAGATAATTGTTAACTGTAGCAGCGTGTGAATATATGAATGGGCCAACAAGAAAGGCTTGCTTTTTTTTGCCAAAACTGGTCTTTCTCAATTAGTTCATCAGAACTACAATTAGTATTATTGGAGCAATGCAGCTGCCTCGCCATAGCTAGCCAGCCCAGTAGTTTTTGGTGTTGTAAATAAGGAAACCTTTCCCAGAAATCAGGCTGCAAAACAGCGCCACATAAAGTGGTTATTGATTCTGTCCTATGTACTGATGGAAGGAGACAAAGCCTCAGTAAATATTGCCCAATCAATAGTTCTGGAGAAATAATTGAGTCCAATAACGAGATCCCATTGTAGAAAAACAAAGTCATTGTGTCTTATTAACAAGATTTGGCTGGCAGCAGTTGAGGCAAGATTGGACCGTCCTCACTCGTATGCCTGGTTAATATGGTGAGCAAGGGATATTTTCTCACATGGACAAGAATCCGAAACCTACAGCTTAATCTGAACTTCAGTAAATTACTTTTTTTTTCGCCCAGAATGTCTTAAACAGTGTGACCAAAGCTCCAAGGATTCTAACTGTTGTCCAAAAATTTACTTCTCTGCATCCAGAGAATGTTTGTTGATCCTACTGGTGTCAAGATGGCGTCCTTCTGCCATTGATACAGAATCCTATTTACATGTATGTGGTTTTCTCCAACTGCATCAAGAAAGGACATTCTTTTTGCTTTATACATGTACCATGTTGGGAGTGTCGTGTTAGGAATGGGTAGGGTTGGAGCTGGTTATGTAGGAGGACTGGGCTCCTGTTCTCTCCCCTCTTTCACAGAGACACACAAACCACCACTCCTCTCAGCTCCGTGTGCAGCCAAGAGAGCTGCCCACATCCAGCAAACAGCAGTGTGCTATCAAGACTGCTGGAGAGCAAACGCTTTAAATCAGAGGCTGGGTAGTTTATTTGCAGAAGAATGAATACAATGTCATGTGGAAGCCATCTACATCTGAGTAGTGGTATGATGATGATGTTCTAGGACAGTGGTTCTCAACTTTGGGTCAGCCAGGTGTTCTTGAACTGCAGCTCCCAGAAACCCTGGTCAGCAATGCTGGTGATGAAGGCTTCTGAGAATTGCAGTCCAAGAACATCTGGGTGACCCAAGGTTGGGAACTACTGCTCTCGGATGATAGGCTGAAGCATATAATTCCAGTTGAATCTCTGAAAGAGATTGCAATAGTTGCTTTTTTTTTTGTCCTGGGGGGGTGGGACTATAGTTCAATTAATTCTACAACCAGCATGGCCCACATACTATGAAAAAGTAACAATTCATTTGTATTTTTAAAAATTCTTTATCATTCTCCAAAAGCTACCCCTGTATTCCACGTACAACTGCCACTTTAGAGGGATAAATACATGCTGTAGCCCAGGGAAGCTCAGAAAATTACCGTTTTTAAAAGTAACTTTCAAGTAGTCTGCCCCCCTGGACTATTTTTCTTCTTAAAAGTAACTTCCCAAGGTTAATCCCTCCCATCCTAGCGTAAACAGTTGGTACTGGGAGTGCAGAAGCTAAAAAAATGTAATGGAAACCACTGAGGACATTGTTAAATTGGGCCTAACATTAATCTTACATTTTATATATGACTTCCAAGTGAAATATTAAATACTTGCACATGCAGGTAAGCTGGGAAGGGTTATTATTTCTTGTTAAAAGCAGGATGCACTTGATGTCCCCTGACTTTATTGTCACATTAAATAAACAGGAAAGGCAATAAAGCTCATTGGAGGGAAATGGAATACAAATGAAACCCATTAAACATACATAGATAGGAGAGGGAAAAGAAGAGACCACCTGTCCAGATATTGTTGCAACTTTAGTTGTGTTGCTGTCCTTGGCTCATAGAGCCGGCTCTCCTGTAGGACCAGGTTGTAGATTTAGTGCTTTTCACCCAGAGATGACTTTTGAAGGACTCCCAGAATAACCCAGCCAACATGGTAAAAAAAAAAAAAAACCAACCAACCCCTAGGAGGAAAGACTGAAAGAACTGGGCATGTTTAGCCTTTAGAAAAGAAGACCTTGGGGAGATATGGTAGCACTGTTCAAATACTTGAAAGGAAGTCATATGGGGGAGGGACAGGATCTGTTCTCAATCGTCCCAGAGTATAGGACATGTAATAATGGGCTTAAGCTACAGGAAGCCAGATTTCAGCTGAATATAAGGAAAAACGTTTTAACTGTTAGAGCAGTATGACAACGGAACCACTTACCTCAGGAAATGACGAGAGCTCCAAGGCTGGAGGCATTTAAGAGAAAATTGGACAACCATCTCTCAGATCTGCTTTGATCTGGATTCCTGCATTGATCAGGGGGTTGGACTGATAGACCCCTTCCAATTCCATTATTCTATGATTCCCCTGCCTACAGACCTCTGGGATCAGTCAACAGAAGAGGGGCCTGCCAGGACATGTAATAATGGGCTCAAGCTACAAGAAGTCAGATTTCTGCTGAATATCAGGAAAAATGGTTTAACTGTTAGAACAGTACAACAATGGAACCAATTACCTCGGGAAGTGGTGAGCCCTCCAGTGCTGGAGGCATTCAAGAGAAAATTGGACAACCCTCTGTCAGAATCTGCTTTGATTTGGATTCCTGAACCGAGCAGGGGGTTGGATTCAATGGCCTTATAGGCCCCTTCCAACTCAATTATTCGATAATTCTAACTTTTCCTCATCTTGGGTTTTATCCCCTTAGCCCAAAGTGGTACTGCAGGAACTCCAGTTCAAAAAATGTAACTCTTCCTATCTCTGCTTTCACCTCCATATCCTAACTTCTCAGAGCTGGGGCATAAAGGATCAGGCAGTTAAGACAGGATTGCCATCAGTAGATTCATTGCTGAAGTGGGTAACACCTTTGGAGGGATACTTTTGGGATGTGTAAAAACCCCTCCCCTGGCTGGAAGAAAAATGCCTTGTGCTCTCTTATCTGATTTTATTTGTTTGTTTGTTTGTTTGCTTGCTTGTATCATTTGAAGGCTGGCTTTCCCAGTGTGGAGATCCAAGGTGGCTCACAATATTAAAACTAAGTCACACTTAAAACACAATTAATTACAAGATTAAAAAAACAGTTAAATATACAATAATAATTGAGACCCATTAATTAATTATATAATAATAATTTAAAATAATTTTAACACTTTGAAAACATAGTGGGGAGGAGCGGGGAGGAAAAGCATCCAGAGACTCAGTCATCGTTATTAAAAGCCTGCCTGAAGAGATAAGTCTTTAACTGTAGGTGGGAGAATAAAAGGGAGGGGACTAATCTAAGCTCCTGAAGGAGAGCATTCTACAGTTTGTAACATTGAAGAAATCCCTCATCCAGAAATCTAGAATACTGAAAAATTCCCCTTCAGCTAGGAGATGTTGAAGAGATGTACCCTTCTTCAAATCTACATATCAAAAATTAAACGCCTCTTGTAACTATGACTATAATGTAGAGATGGGCACAAGCTGCTGGTTCAGCAGTTTGTACCACTTCGTTTTTTGTCCGAACAGGTGTTCAGCACTTCCCAGTCCCACCTCCTCTAGTGGGGGCCCACTCAGAGGCAGCGGCCAGAGGAGGGAGAGTAGGAAAGCCGGGGCACTGCCTCTGAGTGGGCACTTGCTGGAGGGGCAGGGCTGGGAAGCTCTGAACACCTGTCTAGATTAAAAAACAAAGTAGCACAAACCAACGAAGTGGTGGTTCATGCCCATCTCTAGGCTGACCAAATGTACCTTTAATAGCTTCAACAAAAAAGAAAAAAAGTTTAAAACTCAACAAAGCCTGGCTCCGAGCACTGAAAAATACAGCCTGCAAAAGGTCAATGAACTCTACCCAGCCACAAGGACCAGTGATCACTGCACACAAAAGACCAGCTAACAACACCCATCAATCACAGTGGCAGATCATCTCTCCCCCTTATCACAACAATACACCCACAACAAAAACACGCTGATCACCATAATCACCCAATCTCCTGAAAAGGACAAAAGCTGATCAAACAGCTATAAATATTCAACTATCCAACAAACTGCACCAGAGCACAGACAGAGTTCTGACTCCTGTCCTCTGAAGATGCCGGCCACAGAGACTGGCGAAATGTTAGGAAGAAAAACCTTAAGAACACGGCCAAACAGCCCGGAAAACCCACAACAACCATCGGATCCTGGCCGTGAAAGCCTTCGAGAATACATTGTACCTTTAATAGTTGCTTAGAAGTAGAAATTTCGGCAAGTCCAACTTTTAATGCAAGCTATACCTGCTGAAATTTCCACCTTTGCATTACTGTTGAAGGCAAAAGAACCCTATTTCATTTTTGTCTCGTCACTAAAGTCTGCCATGCAGTTATTATTTTAGAAGAAAAGCAGCAATCTGGGGTTATGATCTTATTTAGCATATTTGTTTTAAAAAATATTCTGTTTACATCCTGTGGCACAGATTTTAAAGACACGTTTCTTTGATCTTTTAAATTAGGTCAATGAATACTTTACCTTAATTGTATCTGGATATTTCCAGGTAGCTTGTAAGTAATAAGGACATCCAGTAGCGATGTATGGAAGTAATAAGGACATCCCGTAGCGATGTATGGAAGTGAGAGCTGGACCATAAAGAAGGCTGACCGCTGAAGAATTGATGCTTTTGAATTGTGGTGCTGGAGGAGACTCTTGAGAGTCCCCTGGACTGCAGGGAGAACAAACCTATCCATTCTGAAGGAAATCAACCCTGAGTGCTTACTGGAAGGACAGATCCTGAAACTGAGGCTCCAATACTTTGGCCATCTCATGAGAAGAGAAGACTCCCTAGAAAAGACCCTGATGTTGGGAAAGTGTGAAGGCAAGAGGAGAAGGGGACGACAGAGGATGAGATGGTTGGATAGTGTCATCGAAGCTACCAACATGAATTTGACCAAACTCTGGGAGGCAGTGGAAGACAGGAGGGCCTGGCGTGCTCTGGTCCATGGAGTCACGAAGAGTCGGACACGACTTAACGACTAAACAACAAAAATAAGGACAGGGAGTTCTTTCCACTGGAATTTGCACATAGCCAATTAGCATTTCAAAAGGAAACGCCACAATTTTTAAATGCAGCTGCTGATGTGCATTTCTATGGCTAGTAAAGCCATTAGGTCTGCATTTTTTTCTAGTGGAATTCATAAAGTAACATGCCTAAGTGGAGACATATCAGATCTAAGAGGGGTAAGGATGAAAGAATCACCTGGTTATATAAGCTGGAAAGCATTTTAGCTGTTTTAAATAAAGAATGATTTCCCAAAATAGAACTACAGATATTTATTCTACTCATCAACTACATTACTGTACTGTATTACAAAAGTCTAATTTGCATTCAAGGCATTCGAATGTGTAATAGATTCTGGAAGGAGATGATGACTTCTGTGGTCAGACTGCTGCATAGCAGAAGCCAGAAGATGTTCTCATAATACAAGAACTTCCAGTGAAACTGATCCAGAGGATATAGAAGAGAAAACATCTCTTCACCCTGCACCCGGATTTTTGTGTTTTTGCATTTAATCTATCTTCCGTAATACATAAGTTCCCGTATTTCTTAGAGCAGTGGTTCCCAACCTTAGGTAGCCCAGGTGTTCTTGGACTGTAACTCCCAGAAGCCTTCATCACTAGCTTGCTGGCATGGATTTCTGGAAGTTGTAGTCCAAGAACATCTGGGGACCCAAGGTTGGGAACCACTGCAGAGGATACTTTATTGAAAACCTCTTGCTAGATTCACAGCTGCTTGTATTCTGCTCTTCTTTTGCTTTTCTGTTTCTCTTCTCCCCCCCCCCCCCCCGGCAGCTGGGTTTCATTTGTGACAAACATTTGAAAGATCTCATGATTTGCTTGTTTGTTTCATTTTTAGGTTGACATCCTCCTGGTGAGGGCACCCAAGGCAGCTCACAATGTCACAACAAATCAGACTAAAACCACAATAAATGACAAGATTAAACAAAGAGTTAAACACACAATAAAGATTAAAAATCAATTAATTAGTTATGCAATAATTAAAAATTATTTTAAAACTTCAAAAACACACTTAAAAGAACAGAAACCCAGTATCCAGGGACTCGATTGTTGTCATTAGAAGCCTGCTTGAAAAAACAGGTCTTTAACTGTCACTGAAAGGCAAAAAGGGAGGGGGCAAATCTCCCCCTTATTTTTGTCTTCCATCCACATTAGGCATGCAACACCTACTGATGTAACACACGTTGAGAACCGCCAGCTTGAGTAGCGATAAATAGACAAATTCACACAACCTATGTTTGTCAATGACTATCAGAAATCATAAGTGGCCAATGGCCAAGCAAGGATCTCATCAAAAATTGGGGGGCAAGGCACCCCCTGCTTAGACCCCTAAATTTAGGAATAAAGAGCTTCCATTCTAGAGATGAGGACTAGCTATATGGAAACACCAGTTCCTAAGGCATTATATCATAGGAGATAGCATTTGAAGTCAGAATTGACTTGATGGCACACTACAGCAGTAGTAAAAGAGGGTTATGGCTTTCCCTGGTGGGAGGGTTCCCAGAAGCATCTGTTTGGTGGAATTTACTGAAGATAAAACAATCCATCACACACACACATTACCCCAAATGGGTTACTGTTCTTTATATCCTGGGGAGAGGGACCATGAGAGGAGAGAGAGAGCCCAGCCAGACTACTGACAAGAAGACCATACACCAATAATTTTGGGTTAAGCACCATTCATGTAACATTTATTGATGAGGCATAAGACATAGGATATAAGACAAAAGGTACCAAGTGGCCTCTCTTTCATACTTCCCATTCACACAAGATACTCACTCATCCAGATGGTCCTTCTCTGGGGGTGATCAGTCCTCAGAAAGGGTGATGGGGGTCATTCTAGCGCTGTTCCGAGGCCCCTTTGTCTCTTCCTGGGTCATCCTTCTTATAGGCATAGAACTCCCTTGTGGGCAAGCAGGGGTCAGACTCTGGTTTCCTGAGCAGATACAATCTGTTGCCATGCAGGAATGCTTCCTTTCACGTGCACAGTTTGTTCCATCTGCCACAGACTTGGCTTCAGCTAGCCTGCTTCCTCTTTCTTGTCTGGAGAACTGGTTCTAGTCAGACTTCTTCCTTTTTTTTTTTATCTGAACAAACAAGTCCGCATTTAGAATGTTTTCCACGTCTGTGGTTTCTTACTGATATAGAAACTTGAACTCTTGCAGTTCTTTGTAGATTTGTATCAGGCTCACCATCCCATCTTCCCTTGTGATTTCTCCATCTTCTTCTCAGGTCTGGGGTGCTGGTCTTTCTGGAACCCAAACACACTCTGTCACACTCTGTCACTCATAACACACACACACACACTCACTCTCTCACACACAATATGCACCCATGCACACACACCAGCATTTCAAGAGGTTTAATGACTAGAAACCTTGGGAGGCTACTGAATCCCGAGGAAAGATAACCCAACAGCGTACTGTAACAAGACTTCACTGAGAAGGGCTGGTCCTACCATTAGGCAGAGTGAGCAACTGCCTCAAATTGCAGATCTGAGGAAGCAGCAGCAGAATATTGGGGGGGGGGGAGCTGTGTGCTAACCACCACCACCCCGCCCATCCTGCATCCCTTTCAACCTAGCCTGCCAGCTTCAGAGGCAGTTGTCGGATGCTGCTGTCTTTTCAGCACTGTCAAAGAAAAATTCAGATCTCAAGACAGTTTTTGTACATGGAACAGGGACAGCCGCCATCTCGTTCTTTACCTGAGGCAACACCGTGCTTTGGGGGTCAGCCTGCTAAACAAGACAAAAAATGGGAAATGTATCTCTGAGGTAGGAACCAGAACCTTAGGAAACTGAGAAGTCTGGAAGGCAGTATTGTCACCTCAACATTCTGGCTTGGGGACTACAATCTACAGAAGCGGTAGTACATCGTAACTTAACTATTGCTGAAGTCAAGTGGAGAAAACCAGGCCTGTTAAAGAATAGGTGCTTTGAGGATCTCGGGAATCCTTTACCAAGGATGACACATGCTGTGTGTTTGTCCATGGAAGTGTAAGAAGTGGTGAGACTACATTGCTTTAAGTGCAGGCCACCTGTCTGGGTAGACCACAGTTTAATTTAATTGGCTTCATATTGGTCTTTGAGAAACACTTGTTTATGTTAATCATGCTGTGCAGAGAGCCAACACCACAAACATTCATTCAGATGTTGCTGGACCCCTGGAGAAGAAACAAGTCATATTGCTAGAATCTTAGAAACAGCCCAACCGAAGGAGTCATCATACCCTGACATATGAGGCCAGAGTGTAGACCACTGTTGCCACAGCTGCAAACTTTGAAATGCTGGGAAATTAACTATTGCTTCTATCCTTCAAGGTTATTATTAAAAGTGGCTGCATCTTCTGTTTACTTTATTTTATTTTCTGAGGAATAAGAACCTAATTTGGGAGGCAGGGAAGTTTGGTTTTTAAGCAGGCTTTGAATATTCATTGCAATTAACGCCCGCTTCCTTGAAAGAAGGGGAAAGCATGGGAATGTGCTTATTTAACTTGCTATTAAGGGTCAATGAAAATTTAATTCTGCATCTCTTAAAGTACAGCATACACACAAAGCAATATTGAGAATGCATTTTAACACAAGCTTTAAAAGTCTGGACCTGCTAGTAAAGCTTGTTGAAGTAAGGTGCAAATCTGGAGCCCACCAGTTCAGGGTTGGATCATAGACAAAGGGAGCAGGCTGATTGCAAAATTTCAAGAGTGAGGATGATTTTTGCTTGGTTACCAGCTGCCTCTTTATGGGCTAGGCCAGATCTCACTGCCTGAGAGAGAGAAAATATGGCGTCTCTCTTGGGTTCCAGCTACTGAAGTTGACAGGGGGCAGCTGAGTCTTATACAAAAATGCTGTGACTCTGGTGCTGCAGGCTAGCTTAGGAAGGAATGGGGGCGCAGGCTATGTGACACACAAACCTCTATCCTCCAACAAGCAGGAATGGTCAGAAGGCTGCGGCTACCACACTTCACTGTGTCTAGCTGGTAGGGCCAGCCCTGAGCAAATTCTTTTCCATCTCCATCTGAGGAATACAAACAGTTCAGGTTATGCAACCAATTTGGCCGAATCCCGAATCCTGAGCCAAATGACACTCATTGAGGCCAATATGCATCCGGCTGAAATTGAGTCTGAATGGGTCAGAACTGATCCAGGCGGTTAAAGGAGTCCTGGCCGAATTGTGATGTTGCCTATCAGCACCACAACAATAAAATGGGGCGGGACTATTAAATGCAATAAAGATTAAAAGTTTTAAAACAACAATAAAATGGGGCGGGACTAGAGCTGGATTTAGTTGATTGACAGCTCTGCTTTCCAAGGTGGGGCAAAAATCTCAGTAGCTCTCTCCAGTTGGAGTGTTTGGGGCCAAAGGTCAGTGAACAGTCCTTTTTTGCTCTTCTGCAGGAGGAAAGGTTTTGAAACAGCTTTGTCGGAGCTTGGTGAACTTTTTGTGTTTACTGTAGATTTACTTCTCCATCTGTAATCTTTTAATGCGAGCCTTTCCTAACCTTTTCTCAACCCAGTCTTATCCTGTCTTATTCTAAACTTAGTGGACTGCCATTTTTTATGCTCTGGGTGTATCTGACAAGTTTTAACTCCTATGTGGGGATAAACATATGTCCGAATTTCATGTAATTATATGAATTATATGAAAAACAACAAGACCTGGTGATCTAGTGGTTAGGATTCAGTACTCTCACTGCTGTGGCCTGGGTTCGATTTCCGGTCAGGGAAATAAAGCTTGAACGGCTGGATAGCTCAGTGGCTTAGGTTTCTGGCTGCAGAGCCAGAGGTTGGGAGTTCAATTCCTGCACTCTGCCTCCTTGAGAGGGGCCAGACTCAATCATCCACAGGGTCCCTTCCAGCTCTGCATTTCAAAGGCTATTATAACAATAGCAAAAGCCATAGTGACCATCTTTATTCCTCAGTGCAAGCCAAGTTCAAGTTTTCAAATTTGGATGTGTACCTGAATGAGGCTGAATTCAATGCTTTATGAATATGGAATATTGTGCTATTTTATCCACGATTCAAAATGCCAGGACTATCATTCACAAAGTGACACCAAGCAAGGGGAAATCCTAGAAGCTGATTCCTTTGTATAAAAAAATCAGTTAACCACTTATCACCGAAACACAA